>JABFOV010000843.1:0-31024 GCA_022817685.1 Aradophagus sp. ZL-2020
GGGGGACAGAGTGCGGACGCGCACGGCGTTGCGCTGTCTTTTGTTGTCGGAATCGAAACGAAAAGACCGGCGTATTACTTAATACCGTAACGGTACCCGCGTCTCTCGATATCTTTGCACAACTTTTTCCGTCCGCTCGCTTAGATTCGAGTCTGACCTTGTGGCTTAAATGGACGTACGGTGTATTCGACTGTCACGACGCTTACGTTTCCGTTGAGAAAAAGCATTTTCCTTTCCTCCTCCTGATCAAAGAACGATGCTAGAAAGAGAGGACGGACATCACAAGATAATCATTTTACAATTACGTTAGTTTATGTAACCTTTTGTATTAGTATTTGACGAAGTTTATTTAAAAATGATTATTACTCAATTTCAAATTGTTATTTGTAGGATATAATATACAGCGTGATGCGTAGATTCATTAAATAATTGTATGACGTGATTATATGATGATAACAAGTGATATGATTATTTTATACCTATTTTGTGTGATATAATTTTATGTATTTGTTGTAATATTATTTAAACAATAAGTAGACAAGATTAACAAGTAATAATATTATTAATGTAAACATGCTTGTATTAATAATTATTTAATTTTGCCTAATTTGTCCATGAATTCTATTCGTTTTATACGGAAATCCCCTTATTCTTACCTAAAAACAGTAAATATAATTTTAAATAAAAAAGGATTCAAAATATAAAATGATGTAACTGTAAGTGTTAATGAAGGCAGAACTTACTAAACTGTGGATTCCGAAATCCTATAAATTTTAACTTGCAATACCACACATACTATTACATATAATTTTGAAACATTTATAATAAATTTTACACAGGTCTGACCACGCCAATGGTTTTTAGTAAACTGATAATAAAATTAATATTTCGTTGAATCTTTAATTAGAAGTAGGTCAATGCTTTCATATAAACTCATCAAAACAAATGAAAATAATATGCGAGACACAGAGCTTCGTTAATGTTTACCTACAATGGCAACAAAGTAATACGAATGCTTCGACAAAGTTTATCGATTATTTAATTAAATAATTATTTTACTTTTATTTTTAAGACTCGTGAATCATTTTTTAAAAATATCAATAATTCAATTTAATAAATATTTAATAAAGTATTAATACCAGCAGTTTTATTATTTGTTTTTTGAATCGAAAACGCTTGTATCTTTTAAGTTAATAAAATTCAATGTGTTAGACAAAGATACAGTAAATGTTTTCAAAAATAAGTGAAACATTTTGTAGATTTATTATAGCATTCAATTATTTTAATTTTAGGAATCTAAATTTTTTGATAAAAACATAAAAATAATTTAATGCTGAACCGATATGAATTAGTAATGTTCTACAGTAAAAAAATATTATAAATCGATGGCCATATGAATAGTAACAATTTTTATACGCTAATTCAATATTAATACGGTTGACGTTGATTTTCTTGATTGGTCAAAATTTAATTTTATTTTAAACTTTTTACTTCTGCATTAATAACTTAAATTTAATTGCATTTACTTTTTTTCTTTTTTACTTTTTGTCACAAAATAAACAAGTTGCCATATCAGGGCCCAATCAGTTTGTAAAGATTTTTACTAGAAATGTTTTTTTAATCAATTGAGTATAACAAGTTTATACTTTTCTAAATATTCCTAAAACTCTTTAGAGTTTTTTCACTTTAGACACATTTATTAATAAGTTTTAAAACATTAAAAAAAAAGAAGAAAAAATACCTTGTCAAAATCTTTCATCGAGCTCTTAATCGACGCGGTGACTTTGAACTTCTGCGAACCGTCGCGAAAAATGTGCCGCGTTAGATATCCAATCGATATGACTGGACGGTTTTCATGTGGCACTCGTTTTCGATCGCTGCTCTCATTGGATACGAGGCAATTAGGCGGAAATATTTTTCGTGTAAGAAAAGAAGTGGAGTGGAGTGGAAAACACATGATTGAACAAATTCAAAGATCAGTTCATCTTTTAAATGAAAATTTTGCAAATTTTAAATTCCGCAAACCAAAGAAAAATGGGATAGATTGTACCGTATATTTTCAGAAACGGACCTTCTATTCATATTTTACATAAAGTTGTTTATGATTTATGGTGGGATCGCAAAGGAAAAGGGAATATTTCAGTCGAAGAACTTTTTACCTTTGTGATAGATTATTTGGTTTATGATAATTAATTTAAATTTATATCGATTCAATTGAAATGCTATCAATTGTTAACAATGTGAGTAAAATTGGTCCTACCGTTTTTTTATTGTAAGACTTAAAAAGCGGGAATCGTTGGATGTAAAGAGTACTCTTTAATTTCCTTTTAATTTTCATTTAAGTCAAGAAATTTTGTTCATACTAACAGGCAAAAGTAAAATTGTTTAAATAGTTATTACATAATAAAAATTTTTTGTTTATTATAATAACAGGATTTTACATTAAAATTTAACACGCTTACACATTTTAGTATACTGTTAATATAATGTGTCACCGTATAAGTCAAGCGTCTATATCATTATTATGATAATGTTATCAAAAGTGCATTGGCAGAAAAGTCATAAAACTGTCTAGTTAACGTTATATATGTTTATATTTATTTTCTGCAAAGACTTCAATAACGGCAATGTAAAGTTATGTAAAGCTTTTGAAAACAAATTCCTCATTTAAAAATGAACTATGACAAAAAAGCAAAAATGCAATTCAATAATTTTCGCAAATAAATTTACAACTGTCCAAATCGACTAGCAATACAATCTCTAATGCGAGTTTCGCGAATCTTTTTCCTTGATGTATATTAAACATCTAAGATTGTCATGTCAACAATCCATCCATTTTTCTAATCAAAAAATACATTACAAAAATTGTGTCTCGTATGATGTTCAAATGTGCAAAAGTATTAAATGTTTACTATAAGTTAATATCCACTGAAAATGTCCTCATTCGTTTACATTTGAAACTTTACATTAGATACAAAACATGTCTCTTATGACACTTATTTTTACATTATAACTATAAAATGTATATTTCTTTTTAAGACTTTTTTTTATGCCCGAAACATCATAAGTATCTCAACCCTTTTAAATATAAGACACTTTTACCCTTCCGTATAAAATAAATTTCTCTAAATGAGACGCTTCTTTTTACAGTGTTATTACTGTCTTCTTTCAATCCTATCTTCCGATAATCAATTAAAATTCAAAACTGTCTTATAAACAGTCTTTCTACTTCTCTTTGCACAAGAGACAATAGTTGCGATTTCCAGTGACATGGTTAAAGCGCGAGAACAAACGGATGGGGGGGGGGGGAGGTAGGAAAGAAGGTAGGGGGCGCTAAACATCGAAAAGTCACGACGAAATTGGCGGACCGTTAGCCCGTTCGTTATTCGAATCTCTTCTTTTCACCGGCGGCGCACGAAAACGTCCGCTTTGCGAAAAAGCCCGTGATGCGCCGCCTCAGACCCCGGTTTTCGCGAGAGTCGTCGATGTAGGTGACGTAGTTTTCTAATGGCATCAATGGCGGTGAACTCGATCGCGCGGCGGAAGTCCCGGCGAAGTTTTGCGCTCGGGCTCGACGACGCCTTTTGCGCGAACCAGAAGTGGAAAGGAGAAGCGAAAAAGGGGGGTATGGGGAGGGAGATGGGGGGGAGGGACGGCGGCGAAAAACGCGAATAAACGCGCGGAGGAGGAGGAGGAGAAGAGGAATGCGGGGAAAAGAACGCTCTCCGGGGTAGACCTCGAGAGCCGAGGCAAAGTAAACTAGTGCATCGGCGAGGCACGCAACCAATGCAAAGAGAGTATTTTCAGAGGTGAACGAACCCGCGGCGCAGCCAACTTCGCTTCGCCGTGTCTTACTTTGCGCCTGCCTGCCTGCCCCTACACGGCCCCCCTTCCTCCCGAGCCCCCGTCTGCTGCCCCCTCCCCTTCTTTTTTGTAGTACATCGCGGGGAAAATCAGCGACTTTTCGTCACCTCTGGCGCTTCCTTTTCTCGTCGGGAGAAAACGACCTTTTCTTTCTTTTTTTCTCTCTTCCTCGGTTTTCTTCGTTCTTTCTTCGTTCTGCCGGAGCGGAGAATTTTCGTTGAATTTGCAAATTATTTTGTTTTTTGGACAAAATCAAGATGCGGTTAATGTTTCCAAAATGTATTATCAAACGGAAATTAATTATATGCAATTAAACAACATTTATTGTAATTAGAAATGAGAATTTTGTATTCTAAAGCATTTAAATATCAATTTATTTTGTAAAATTATTAAATAAAAAAATATTGCCGTTTGTGTAAAGGAACACAAAACAAGTTTCATTTTCATAAAACGTTGGAATCTTCAAGAACATAAACGTAGGGGATGGAGGGTTTGGGGGCACAAATTATGCGAAACAAACTGCAAATTGATATAGATAACAAAATGTTAAAAGTCACCACTTAAATTGTAAAATTCATTAACCAAACAATACAATACAATTCGCTTCCCCAAGTTGCCAAGAATGTCAACCCGGGAGTAGTCGGGCATTCATCGTAACTTTTTGTCAACATTTACGACGTTTGGTCATCCTTTTTTGTTTGGTCGAAGTGGCCATAGCGCGCCCACAGCCAGATTTAATATATATATTTCATTCAATAATCCAAACTAAAATCCTAATCCTATCCTTCCTATCCTAAAGTATAAAAATTATGTAAACAATCATCGTTGCCTTTATAACTCGGTCTGCGACTGGTTGTCACGTTCGACAATTCGAATGGTTTGTTTTTATTTGAATTCGTTTAAAGAAAATAACGTGGTTTTGATATATCAGATTTTAACGTGCATATCAAATGGTATTTACTTAAATTTATTGTTATTGATACCACTAAAAAGTTAGTTAAAAATACTTCACTTCTATAAGCTTAATTTGTTTACTTTCTTGTAAAAAGTATATATCTAATTTAATACGTTGATATTATTGTCGTTATCATTTTATGAGAACAGCAGGCACTTGGTCTAGTCAATCAAAAAAAAGTTTTATTTCACGTCGCGAATCTGCGATATTAAATTCATCTTAAGACACGATGAATCTTGGCCTATTCAATTTCGGCGCTTTTACATTACTCGCGTGTAATTGAACGTTTTCCGTCTCGCTCGGCTCTCGGGCTTTATTTGCAGTCTCCCTCGGTAATGATTCTGCCAATCCCGCGTATGGCTTCCCACGTGATACTCTTCTTACACGCTTGCGAATAACAAAAGGAGACTTTGATGATCGTGTCTTCAAGGAATACAACCGCTAATAACTTTATGCTCGTGCCGGAGAAGTACAAATAGCGCTCAATAACACGACAGCCTGCAAAAGTTTTGCATAAAGTACAATTCTTTCACGGCGATTTCATCATCGCGACTTTTTTTCGCCATATTTTAATTCATTAAATATTTTGTTCATACTGAATTTTTTTTTAATTTTTAATTTCTTAAGTGAAATTATTGTAAAAATGTGATATATATACATACATATAAATAGTAACATTAATACAAGAAAAAAGTGGTTATTGTTTAAAAGATTGAGACTGAAAACAACGATGAGTAAATGGAAATCAAATCGAATAATTTCAATTTTTATCAACTTTTCTCGGTATTTCACTTTTCACTTGGAAAAAGTTGTCAATGATTTACTTTTTCATTGTGAAAATCGAAATCACTTCTAAGTCGAAAGCTTTTGCGTTGAGAAATGAACAAGTGATACCATCCGTGTTTGTCGTTAATACAATGATTTAAGAACTGCGAAGATTTTTTTCTCAATAACTATATAAAAAATATCATAAAGCAGATTTATTTTTGTGCAGCGAAAAAAATTTCATAAAAAATCGTTATACTTTATCACAAAGCGAGAATAAATATTATTTATAACTAAAAAGAAAAAGTCGATAAGTGTGAAAACTGAATTTCAAATTGAAAAAAAAAAACTATTCTCACAGACGAATAGTGTTTTCAAACTTGAAATAAAAGCAAAAACTCCGTAAAATGTATAAAAAAATGCAAATTTAAATTATCAACCACTATAGCTTCATCTGAAAAGAAATAAAAAGGGAAAAAAATTAAAACTAAAGTGCAATCCGGGGACCGTGCAAAATTTGTTCGTCTTTTCCCACCCCCGAATCATGACTAAATCTGAGCGAAGCGGGACGAAAAGGGCGCGAAATTTCGAAAACGACGATAATCCGACAGGCGTGTAATTGCGCGCGAATATGGCGGCACGTGCGCACGAGCGCAACAATGAAAACGTATTTACGAAACCGAGCGCCACGAGGCGGAGCCAAGGTGAAGGTAAAGGTAAAGGCAATGATGGAAATAAAGTCGCCGCGATTGTAAGTAAGGAAAGGCTAAGCCAAGTTAGTAAGTAGTGCAAGCGTAAGAGTGCTTCGCGGGGTCAGTAACCAGGCGGCGTTCCGTTCCGGTTATCCGCGGCCGCTCGGCCAATCGGAATATTTCTATGCCGCGCTGTATTTTAAGCAGACGAATTATTATGTAAAAGTAACGCTTCCACCGATATTCCGTTATTGCCGTATGCAGCGGTCATCGACGCGGCCTTACACCTTTCACCCACGCCGAGCCCTTCTTTCCTCCCTTCCTGCCTATCCGTCCTTTCCACCTTTCTCCGGTCGTTTTTTACGCGCCATTCGCTCGAGCCCTTTTCCCTTTTTCTCCCGATTTTAATCCCAGCGAACGACCCGGTACCTTTCGGCCGACAGTTTCAGGAGTCGAAGAATTTTAGATATGCTTGGTTAAAGTTCAAAATTTATGGCGGGAAAGTTACGTCGATAAAAGCAATATTTGAAGAATAAGTTATGTCAACATGGTTTTTGATGTTGAGGAAACATATTGGGATGAACTCAACATAGTTTTGTACCAAAACGAAGACAATAATATTTAAACGTTATTATCAATGTTTTTGGTGTTTTTAACGATATATTTAAATGTCGAAAAATTTACAAAGATATATCATTGTCTTTTGCACCATAGTCTGCACTAATACAGAATTCAATGACGCTTTTAATTTTTCCGTTGGACATTTGATGAAAAAATGCCGCGTGCGCTGACATTATTATTATTATATTAATTATTATTACTTATTGTTATTGATATTAATTTAAAAAATATGTTGCATCAACATGGTTGTCATGTTAACAAAATAAATGTTGAAATCATAATAATTAAAAATTGAAAGAATATTAGGCATCAACATGATTTTAAAATTAACAGAATATATATTGATATAAGACAAACAAAGTTTCATGTTGCATCAATATGAATTCAGATTTGAGTATAAATAAAACTGGAATAAAATTTTTATATCAAGTCAAAATGATAATATACATTTTGGGTCAGGATTGAAGTAGAATCACGTTACATCAACATACAGCTATATTACATGTAGAAACATTAACATTTTACTTAAAATTAATGAAATCATAAATTAAAATTACTACATCTGTTAGTTCAAAAATTATGTTTATATCATTATATATTGTTGTTTTAAAGTTAATCATTTATATTATTAACAGAAAATCAATATATTTATCATACTTTTCAACACGATGTAAAAATATTATGTGTCAGTATAAAAAAGTGAACGTTACATATAAAATACTTATATTTTCAGTTTCTTTATGATGCAAGACTTCAACTTTTTTTGACTCTGCTGTGTCGATTTGATGAGACGTCGGAGACTTTAATGTGTGCACAAGCATTACTTCGATTTCAAAAGATGTATAAACGTATGTTGTAATTTAAATCGTTGAAACTATTAACAATGACGTTTAAAATAAACTATAATCAAACATGTGATTAATTAACAAAAATTAATTAAACTTGATTAATAAATCAAATTAATTAAATAATTTGGTTTATTTTTTGTGTCATTTATTTATTTAGAAAATTTGATACAACCATAATTATTTGGAGCATTATAAATGAACATAAATTTAATTTTACAAGAAAGAATGTAATTCCTTTCCTCACCTATATTTTACTTAAGATGAAACTAAAACTCGTAATTAGTCAAATAATTTTCTAGATAAATTGACACAACTTACTTGTAACATTATTATTTCGATTGATAAGCTACTAATAATTTTTTCATATTTTTTTACAGAATAAAAAAAGAAAAAAAAATCTCTTTGTAAGAGAATATTTCAGGTGTTGGAAATGATAAAATAGCGTGTCATTTTTTTCAGGATCAATAACTTTTACTTTCAATAATTTTCTGGCCTAAAAACTTTGGGAAAAACACGTTTGTGATTTTGAAAAAAAGACCTAGCTTAGATTCGATCGACTTAAAAGTATACGTTTAAAATGTAAGAAGCTGAACAGGCTCTTTAAAATTCTGTAATAAATTATTCAATATTATTCGTATGAACAAGAATTAATCTAAATATTGAACTATTACAAATTTGTTACAGAAAATTATTCAACGATCGCACTAGGAGTGATTGGAAAAGTTTCAAGGAACGCCTAATGGGGTTCAAAAAATTTTCCGGTTGACTAAATCATTTGAACCATTTTTCTTCGAATAGCCATTGTAAAGTTAAAAAATTTTAACCGTCATTCTCTTTTTCACCATTATGTAATGTAACGTTGAAGACGTGCTGTCCGGCGACTAATTACATCGTCTGTCAATTTATCAATTTAACTGACAAATAAATACAAGAATTACGAAGAAGCATGATTATTTTAATATACAACAAACATTTAAATAAATCAATCAATAAATTAATAAGTAAATTAATCAATAATTGAATTATTAAATTAATTAATTATTAAATTAATCAATCAATTGACTGAGGATCATATTTCATAACTACATTTATTGTTCCTTAAGAAAAAAGATCTTAGAATCTCTTCTTTTCATTTGGGTCTGTCAAACTCATATAGTTACTTGATATTAAAAAGGTCATAGTTAAGTTTCCAATATTATTTTCTTATCAACAAATTCGAATTTGGAAAAAAGTGACTACACGGATAAACATTTATTCGATTTTTTCCCCTAATTGGAGTAAACATGTTCTGTAAGGCAAAAATTGTATGTATTTCAACTAAACAATATAAAAAGTACCTCAAATTGAGCGAAATAGGTCTCTAATTGTACTATTATTTACATGTTTTAGTTTAAATAAAAGAAAATTGTGCCTTATAAAACACGTTTGCTCAAATTAAGGGAAAAACTCGATTAAAATTTCTATCAGTGTAATATTACCATTACTCTATGCGAAAGACAAAAAATTCCACTAAGTGACATTTTGTTCTTCACTTTTTTGCACAATTTTTGCACAGAAATTAAAAGTAGTGTAAAATAAATGAGCCAACAAGTAATTAATTGCACAAAAGAAGATAACATTAGCGAATGAACTCAAGTTCAGCGGAAGCCGGTCTTCAAGGTCTCCCTTCATCACGGTTGCCGATTTTACATGAAATCGAGTTTCGTCACTCTCGCTCCCCGCGTTATCGCCGCGCTTCCGCGCCTCTTCCTCGTTCGCTCCGGAACGAGCCGCCGGAGATGTGCACGCGCGTTTTGCACGTAACGCGTGGGTCTTTGCCTCGCGCCAACGCCGGCGAATCGTGCGAAAATCAGACGAACGATCGAGGTGAGACTGAGGCCAGGCTCTGACGTCACCGGGCCATTGTACCGTCCAGCACTTTTAACCGGCAGATGACGGAAATTTGCGGGCTGATTCATCGCGCTCGCAGCATCTAATCGCAATGATTCAATGACTCTTCGATATATTGACTTTTTTTTCTCCAACGTTTTTGTTGCGATTTCGGTACCGAAATTACGTTCGCGACGAAACTGCTGAAATTAATATTTTATTTTGTAGTTGAATTAAAAAGTTAGTTTGGCAAATATACATAAAGACTCTAAGTGGTTAATACTTTAATTTTTCATACAAAAAAAAAAAAAAAATTAATTACATTTCTTAAGCTATTAATTCAATCATAAATTTTTTTTTTATGGCAGCAAACTTTTTGTAAAATAGCTTTGAATTACTTGTTTGCATTACTCTAAAAAACCACAGTTCTCGATCAAAAATAACTTTTGTTAATTCCATATTATTAGAACTCAGCCTTGTGAATGTGGAGCCGATTTTTATGTGGAATCAAGTCGTCACTTAAGTAGAATACCTCTTTAAGAATAGTAAATGATCGATTAAATCTCGTTTTAATTAATTGTCCCATATCAATTAGTAATGTTCATACGATGGCAACTTTTCGCAATAATTTGTTCGAAGATGGAGAGAAAAAAAAGGAGAAAAAAGGATGCCGAGAATGTGCAAGTAACGAAGCGGTGTCCGTATCAAATGGTTATCGTGATTTTTAATCAACAATTTAACAAGTGGAGTAGAATAAGTGGAAGAAGCGCGAGGGACTATTAATGATGAAAAAGAAGCAGAAACGGAAGCGAGGGAAGAAATGATGAATATACCCGGAAGAGCGCGCGAGCCCGGTGAAGAAGAAAGAGCCAAGGATATTGCAATTTTTTATTTCCGCAAATGAAACGAATTGCGAACGCGAGATGAATAACAATGAGAACATCGCGAGGGGTGGGGGGTAGTTGAGACGTGTAAAAGAGTTGCGGCGATTTGGTCGTAATTGCCCGACGGCAATTTTTCATTTTTACATTCCTTTTCCTTTGGAAATACATTTTCACTAGTTAATTCAAAATAATTTTTGCTCGATTTGAATCACTCTACTTTAACTTGTGACTCAGAATTTTATATTGATCGGATGCACAATGTTTACATTTTCATTCAGAATCGTATAAAATGTCAAGTTCCATCTCATGTTTCATTCTTTGTCACTCAGTATCAACGCGACAATCTTTAATTCTATTTTAGTTTCAAATGAAATAATTCAATATTTGAATTGTTTAAGTGAACTTTGAATTTAATTTAATAAAATGCTCTGAAATGTGTAGAAAAATCAACAAGACATTTTATGATATTTAAAAAAGGTCTCTACATTTGTAAGCATGTCCTTATATTTGATAAAAAAAACTATAATCTTTCTACAAAAATTAAATTTCAATACGGGTTCGTCATGTTGCCGTTATTTGGTTCATCATTGAAAAATTCACCTGATACATTGGAAACGAAAAGGTATAAAGAATTTGAAAAGCGGTCGAGTGTTTTGTGTGGTTCTCCCATGGAAATTGCTTCTGGAGTGTCGAGGCTCTTTTGAAATAGACACGTAATACGAGGAACGTCACAAAGTAGGGACACCCGAAAAAAAAAAATGAAATAAGTGGTACCGTTAGGGAAAGGAAAAGTGTAAGTGAATAAACGAAGATGTGTAGTAGGTGTGCAGGTGTGCACGTTTGTGTGCGCGCACAGCCGTGAATCAAATGGAAAATTTGGACGAACGTAATTAAAACAGAAAGTTCGACAACGGGGTAACGGTACGGTGTGATGAAATTCGATTTTTTTTCGGATTTTGTAAATCGTGTTGCGTAGATTGGTCCGAAGACTTATCGATTATTCTGGCTCACTGATGAAACAGGATGTTTCAGTTACGATGTATAATGATTGAAAATGGAAGGTCGATGATGAATTGAAATCGTCGAACGGTAATGTAACGATTTGTAAGCATTAATTTGTTGTTTTTTCACATTGTAAATGGGAAGACTAGAAAAATAATGAGGGTTTGTAGATTAACAAAATGTAATCTGTAATTACGACTTTGAATATTGTATTACTGTTAATTAATCGTATATATGATTGTACACTTGTTGAATTGACAATAATAGAACTATAATACAATAGTCAATGATCGTTAACAATGAACTGCTAGATACAAAATCAATTAACTGATTCAATCGATTCAATATCTTCAACATCCTGTGGTAATGTAAATTTTACTATAAATATGAGTAATAATTTCAGAATCTATAATATTACACTAACAAAATCTAGTAATAAAAGGAATTATTATTTAGAATAATAAATATAAAATTTAATCAAAAATTTTGTAAAAATAAAGTCGGACTATGAAAGCCAACTATAAAATTGCTTGTTTTTCGACATCGATTCGCGTTACCATTCAAACTTCAATTCTAATTTACAGAATACATAATGTCATTTTACAACTCATTTTTTATACAACTCATTATACTATAAAATTATTCTTCTTTGAAAACCTTGAAAGATTCTTAACGAAATCGACAATTAACACTCATCCCCACTTTGTTATGCAACCAGAAGCCCTGGAAACTTCCGAAAATGTAGACAAACAAACAAAGCCGTCCCCACCCGGTTCCTGAAAATTTTCCGAAACCAAAAGTATTCCGAAAGAAATCGAAACGGGCAGCTCCCCTTGGATCTTCGACCCCCCCTTAATGGCGGAACCACCGTTACGGCGCCCTACCTTGAGAAATGTCTTCAAAAACGCCGCGCCGAAGAAAATGAAAATGCGGCGACGCGACCGCGGTCTAACGGGAAAATCGGGCGATTGAAAACGAAAATCTACGGCGCAGGTAGGACCGCGGCTCGAGTATTTTCGGAGGTCAGTAACCAGAGAGGCTAGAGCGAGACGGAAGAGCCGAAGATACCGTTGCTTCTGTTGGGGAATGTTGAACCTCGCGCGCACCAACACGGGCGCGCGGCCACACGGACACGGCCTCGAACAGACCCACACACCTTCGCCCGTACCTGGTGTACAACGAACCGAAGAAGCGAGTGGAACGGAGGGACGGACGGACGAACGAGGAGGCGAGCAACGCCGCGTGCTCCGCTGGCCATTGCCATAGAACAGCCTTGCTGGCTGGTTGCTCACCTCCCTGTTCCTTCGCTGCTGCCTGGCTGCGTGCCTACGTACCTGCCAGCGGTTCACAGCAGTTCAGTACGAACCACGCGGCGCACACGGAAACAACCGCGAGCAATTGGGACCGCGAGCACCTCTGGCCCCACGCGGCACCGCTCTGGCCCCGATGACAGTCGGCGCCGATTTTCCGCCGATTTGAAAATCCTACGCGGCATTTCCGCCGTCCAGTGCTCCGTTGAGTGTTGACCTTGCCTTCAGTGGTTGCTGCTTCGCTCGCCTTTTTTCCCCTCTGCGAAACAATTGTGCGTCGAGTTCGCGAACGACTCGAGTGACCGCAACCTTGGACTCAGACTGGACGCGCCTCGATGGAGACGTCAGTAACTTCGTGTGTGCCTTGACAGTTCTGTGTGCTAATCGCCACTGGAAGAGTGCCGAAGGTGAGTGATTATTAGTTGCTTTAGCGATTTTTTGGAGAAACAAATCGGTTCGAAGTTTGGACGATCATGAATGCTGGTAGGTCGCAATTGACAGCGACCGGATTTGGAGGCTTTTTTCTGTTTGTCAAATGTTATGTCAGTTGGCTGGTCAAGTTTTCTTAACTGTCACTCGGTTGCTTGTAAAAATTTGCAAAAGTATTTAATATTTTGATGGTGGTTAATCCTGAGTTTTAGAGATATGACTCTAAAGATTTAGCATTTGGTTAAACTGGGACAAATTGTCATGCTAGATCGTTATTTAGTGACATAAAATGTCAAGAGCCCCAACTGTCATTTGCCTTTTCTCATAAAATTATATGAGAGTTTGATATTGTGATGCTGGAGACTAAAGGTGGTAGCAAATTTGCCTGTGAAGACTTACCGTTCAACCAAATCGTGGTGAATTAGGTAAATTATCTTACAAGACAGTCAGTTGGAGGTAGGTAAGGTGAATGACAGTTTAAGATAATGGAAAACTTCCTTCTGAAGCGATGGTCAGTGCGAAATTCTTGAAGCTCCATCTCTCGGCAACTGTCTTTAATTAGCATCCACGATCAATTTCCGCGCGCGAGCTGTAGCTTTCGCAGCTACGGCTCGGTAATGAATTCGCCATAAATCTTCTGGCTATTCTCCAATCTTTATAACCCCATTCAAATTCCAACGAAAAGCCCGTCCTCCATTGTTCGGCCGCGAGATCGGGCGGCTCTTGCGCGCTCGGTGTCCATTCATTATCGTGCCCGGTTTCCGTTATCAGCATTCTCGCTTCTTTTTTGACTCATTATCGACGCTCGATCGAATATTCGAAGAGCCACGATGGAAACGCTCGCCATCAACGACGTATAAAATTGAGCTCATCACACGATTTTTGGGTCATCGAACGTACTTTCGCGAGTCTCAGCGGAGAATTTTCTAGAGTACGAAAGGAAATGAAGTGACGTCAATGCGACGCTCGCGCCACGATGTGGTTTTGATTGATTCGCGCGAAAAATTATTCGCATGAATTCGATCATTGACTTTTCGCGGCCTACGCGAATCCTTCGGCCGCTCCGTCAAACGTTCGCCCCTATCTAACAGAATTACGCAGAGAATTTTAAAAGATGCAACTTATTTTGCAGAACTTAAAATCCTCTTCCAATAAGAATATTCTTATGCTATAAATGGTTTCTCTTAATACAAAAAAATTTTATTTGTTGCAAGAGTATTTAAGTTTCGAAAGATTTTTACGAAAGTTTACAAGTTAAACGTTTCAAAATCGAAGAAGAAAGTTCGAAGACTGTTAAAAGTGACCATCTTTAATTATATTCCACTCAAGAATGATTTCGAACATTCACGATTTCGTCAGGAAATTACGGTATTTTTCGGAAAAGCGACTTATGCGTTCATCCAACGACATTATTAAATCAAATAAAAGTAACTTAAACGAAAAAGTCTTAACTATCAAGATCGTTTTTATTCAATCAGTACTCATATTTTTTAATTCCAAACATCAAAAATTTACACCGACTAACATAACAGTTATCATCTTACATACTGAATCCAAAAAAATACCCAAGTTAAATCATACAAACTTAAAGCATTCTTCGCAACGAATTTTCGCAAAGAACTTGCCTTGGCAGAAAAGCATCTTCCGCGTTACAGTGACTAAATCCTGACGAGCGATCGACAAAGAGCAACGGCGAATAAACAATGGCCGTGTGATAACAAAGAAAAATGGCCGAGGAAACGCGCGGCGGAGTCGACGTGAACTTTATGTAGGTTAGCGAATTGAAAACTTTCTTGAGCAGTCGAATGCGCGCAGGTTTGCGGAGTTAAGGTCGAAATAGGACATTGACCTCGCGCGGTGTAACCGAGTGTGAACGACGGTTAATCGCAAATTATCCCGGCTGCAAGTGGCTGCGTTACGCGCCGCGATGCGGCCCTTATGGTCGCGTCGCGGCCTTTCCGATTAGCACCTAAAGGAGGGGGTAGAAGGGGGAGGGGGAGGACGATCAGGTCCTGGCAATTAGAGGCCTTGATCCTACGGAGGCCCTACGCGTCGCGTTACGTCACACGCTGCTGCGGGCAATGAACGCACCTGCGAAACGGTACCAAACCCGAACGTTTCGAGCCAACGCCGAACGGGTTACGATCCTGGCGTCACAAATTGCCCACTGCAGGTCATTGCGTTTTCGTTCCTCTTTCATTAACGCCTGACAGGTGGATTAGAATTGAACAGTGAAATCAAACGGAATCGGTACTCGCCAGCTTTTTGCACTGCTTCTTTTTTCTTTTTTCATTTCTTAACACTTCTTTAAGCTTGATGATTATCGAATCATAAATATTTTACTCAGTTTAAGTTTTAATGAGGGTAATTAGAAAAAATAGTTGATTAATTTTTAATGAAAACATTTAGTTTTCATTCACATTCACAGTCTAAGATACTTGGAGTGTCTTAAATATAGACACTTGTGTTTGCAGTGCATACATTTTTAATTGTATAAATTTTGCGATTACACTTAATAATCATACTTGCAAAAATAGTTTTCTCAAAAATACATCAAACGATCATTTCGTCTTTTTCCGAAATCTCAATTTCAATTGATATCCGAAACGAAACTCAAAAGTTTATCAAGCGAAATTCGAATTATAGGAGAAAAGTTGCTTTTGCCGCGAGAATGCCACCACTGAAGAATGACATCACGCGGACTTAAGTACGAAACGTCTTGCCGCCTCGGTGCAACGTCTTGCGCTTTGTTTTGCTAAACAGCGAGATGACACAGTCGATTCGTCGATGTTTGCGCTGCGCTTGGCCAACGATCTTGATGCACTTGGTTGGCTGTTGCGCGCGCACACGCACACGGCACGCCGATAGGCGGTTGGTGAACGCCGGGTATAATACTGCGCCCCTGCGATAGGTTAGGGGCCCAACGTCGGAACAAGAGACGAACCGAGCAGAAACACCGTTAAACATACGTATTTCCTAATATGACATAACGGTTCCCAGCGAAACAGGAAAAGGCCCCTTTATACGCCTTTATTGACGAAAAACTCGCGTGCGTCGACAGCCGGAAACGCGAAACAGCCAAGGACATCCTGCATTGGGACCCGTTAATATACAAACACTAGTCGACCGTCCATTAGTGGAACGCAAATAAAAGAACTTGCGCAACTCACGAATCTTGTCCTCTTGTCTGATCCTTTGTATGGATTCAAGACGTGGAAGCTTAAAGTCGGAGGGTTTTTTTTGGAACCATCATTTTGATGGAAATTTCGCTCTGATAACTTCAACGTGGTGTCATTAAAGATTTGTTTATTTATTTTTCGGATTTATCAAATAAATTATTGTTTTATATTATGTTCATCTTTCGTGTCCACTTATTTAGGGTGACAAATGAACTTCTTTATATATCTTCACTATAAGAACTAACTCGAATCATTTACATTGACCATTATTTACTAGGAAATCGTATTTCTATCAACTTTGCCTCGAACAATTCAAATGTCGCGCTCAAATTAACGCGCGAAAATTAAAACGTCGAAATCGGTGTCGGTACGTCCGTTCCGTTCGGTCTCTTGGGTAAGACAAGGATAAGCTGCGATGCTGGAAAATGAGCGCGATTGCCCGTGAGAGTCGGAATCTCGAAGGTTTTCGGAGAGGAAGTTGGAAAAGAACGCGCGACGCCTACAGGTGTCTGTCGACGTGACATAACGGGATCCGCAGACTGCGGCCCGTCGCCGTGGCCAATTGCAAACCCGCGTGTATATGTAATCGCGGAAGGGGCCCTGGATTTATTGGAGCGGTCGTTGCACCTCCGCGACCGCGCGTCATCGCCGACAACAAAATCGGCTGCGCCAATGAAAGAAAAATTCGTATCGATTGATTATCTATTTTTTCCTTTCCTGTTTTTTTTCTTTGCAACTTAAATCTACATTCATTAATGGTCATTGGTTCCTCTTTCCTTCTCTTCTTTCGATTTCATCTTCACTATCTTCACTTCGTTTTTCTTGCAGCTTTAAATTTTTGCAATTTCCAACTTTTCGGATGATTTTATTCATTTTATATTACATTTTAGAGTTTTCGATAACTGATTTCAGTTTTTAAGTTCATAAATCAATTTTGATCTTCTATGACAATTTGTTTGTAAATTTGCTTCGACACGGATTTTGTTTATTTTTCGAATACACATTTTAGAGAGTACTCTTCACTCAGGTCTGTCAGACCCACGTAATATTTGTGGTTAAAATATTTAAAATGTTATTTTTCTGACTCATATTTTATTGCACCTTCCCCTTTAATTTATTCCGTTATTTTGTGCATTTTCTTTATTTTATGAATTCAATTCTTGTTTTATTTATATATCTTCTTTTATACATAATTTCTCGTTGATTTTTTAATTCTGCATTAGTGTACTAAATTTACATTTCTTAATTGTTTCTCTTGAATGCAGAAAAAAGAAAACGAATATTGGAAAAACTTTTGAGTGGAAAATATTACGAGCAGCGTTTGCGGTTTAAATCCACGATCTCGCGATAATGCATACGTCGAAGCGTAAAGTATTACGCGTTACCGTAACGATGACCGTTCAGGCTCTACCGGGTGTCCCTGTGAATGAAACCGACGCGAACGCGCGAGAACAATCGGCGCTGGCGCGCATGTGCGATGATATCGTCGGTTCAATTATCCAGGCGCGCACAATACGCAGCGCGACAATTCAATCGAAAATGTATGACGCGATACCATAACCCCCATTGGTACTATTTTTCTGTTCCTATGCCTTTATATATTTTTTTTATTATTATTTTTACACCAGGTAACAATCGTCGCTGTTATCGCCAGGTCTTTTATTTTTATCGACTCGTCGCATTCTCTTTCCCTTTTTATATGATTTGCCATGAAAAGTATTGGTTCCGTTAAAGTGTGGAATTTAAATTTTCAATTCCAACTACGACTTCGAATGACAAAATTGAATAAGCCGCTTACTTTTCTGTAAAACAGATTTATTCATTCAAACTGAATACTTTAAATCCAGTGTATGTCATTGAATCAATTGGAATTGACTATTTAGTTATCAACTAAAATACATGAATTTAATGTTTTAATTTTAATTTGTGAAATCGAACTCGTACATTTTAAAATTCTAAAAAGTTTAATACTTTTTTCGCTTCAATTCCATACTTCATTTTGAATATTATTCAACATAGTTCGAAGTGATGCATAGAGTATAAATTTGATGATTCTATAAGAGGACTGAGTGTGTGTGTGTGTAATTTAACATATTTTCACATTTTACACATTGCATAAAGTGAATTTTTTTTTGTTATTATCATCCAATGGAAGCGAAGTCTCTTATTCTTGACGAGAATTTATACACCGATATGTTATTTTTATTCTTTATTTTCCACCGTTATCGTTACATCATACCTTTGCATCATTTACTAGATACAATTTTATGTAAGAATTTTTTTTATCAGTTATGTAACTCCTTTGTTCACTATTTTTGCACTTAAATTTTGCAGTTCAATAAATATTATCATTCTTTAAAATAATACAATAATGAATGAATTTTCTTTCTGCACAAAGTATAAACAATACGATTGATCTTGAAAAAAGACGACCAATGCTTGATCTGAATTTGTAATTGTTACTTGACATACAGGCTCTTGAAAAAGACAAAGTGTTTCGAATGAATTTTCAACGCGTGTCTAACACTTTCGCTTCTCCCAAATTTCTCCGTATCATTTCTAATTAAAAATAGGAAATGAAGAATGATTTGATTTTAAGTTACAAAACTGATCACACTGAATGAGGAAACACATTTTATAATTTCTAAATTATGCATTTATGTTATGTGACGAGATTTTATGAGATTTTTTTATTGAATAAATATATACATTCAATAATGTGTAATTAAATCGATTACATCGATTTTCCATCGGTATTATTGTATGAATATAATTTTTTTCAGACATTAATTTATTAATATTTAGAATATATTTTTCTTTATCAATTTGCTCAGTTCTTCATTTTTTTTGTTTGTAGTTTCAAATTACACATATAAAACTATTTTGCAATGTACAAGTGAATTTTCTGAGCTATTCGTACCGTTTACGACTTGCCTGCTTTTCGAATAACTGTATTGTAATTTTCTAAACTCTCATTCATCGGATTTGTAATGTAAGTGGAGGATCGTGTGAAAAGCCTTCGTTTAGTATTTGTTTAAAAAGTCAAAGCTGTACATGCAACTGAAAATAAATGCATGCAAATAAATTACCGATAGAATATTATATATATTTTCTTGTGGGGGAACTTTTATTTAACATTGTATTTTTGAACAAGTCGCTTTGAAAATTATTGAAAATTGCCGGCATTTTTTTTCGGAAAATACGCGCGAGAGAAAGAAAGACAACTTTTAAAAAGCTTTTAAATGCGCTAAAGGTTTTTTTGCAGAAACATTGAAAAGCTATTACACTTAGTCACAAAAAATTTACGCATTTGAAGCTTTCAATGTTTATTATACTGTAAATTTTTCATATTATTATAAATCAAAGTTAAAGCAATTTTTTATGTCAAAAAAGGATTTTTGGTACATTACTCAAACCAAAATAAAACCGCGTCAAAAAATAAAGTATTTTTTCAATATTACAATTATTAACATTAGTATTTTGCAAATTTCGAAACTGATGTATGCGATATGTATTGCAAATATAATTAATAAATGTTGCAGTAGATATTATATTACTGGAAACGAGAATCAAACATTACATTATTAACTATATATTGCAAACTATTTATTTCCAAACACTTATATTAATTTGTATGAAATCAAAATTATTTCTGCAACTATTAGCAATTTCCGCGAAAAAAGTAAATAACCATTGAATCGGAACAAAGTGACTGATTTTGGCAAAAAGAGACGGAAAATTGTCCTTGCGAGAAATCGAGCTCGAACGTGGATGTTTTCAGTGACATTTTCCTCCGGCGAGCGAACAATCGTCGGGCGCGTACGAATCGGAACGAGGCGGGATCGGGGCCCGCAGCCTCGGCTGCGAAGTATTACGCGGCGGTCGTCAGCATCTACAGGGTGGCTTGTGCGCGCGCGCAGGACGGCGCGATCGGCGTTGACCGGGTATATGCCTCGGCCGAGGCCCGAGTCAATGACCGTTCTACATTGACGCGCGCTGCGCCGCGCCGCGGCGAGTAAAGTCACGGCCAGCCGTCAGCCGTGAGATTCCCTCCCTGCGCTCTCCTTCGCTCGGGCCGCGCGGCCGATCAAAAGCCACTTTCCCACCTCGGCCGCCCGCGGCCGACCGACCGGCCGATCGACCGGCCGATTCGTTGCCCGGCTCCGCGACGCCTCCCAATCAGCGCGCATTCATCCACCTCCGCGACAAATTTTGCCAAACGCCACGCGTCTTTCATCAAAACCCAACGATCGTTCGGCCTGCGCGCTGCCATTTATCCGACATCGTTCCGTCATCGTTTTTGCCACTTTCACTCCTGCCATGAAAACATTTTTTTTATACAATTGTTTAATGCAATAAATGTAAATATAACTATAATGATTTATACAATTTAATAATATGATTGATTAGACGGAAAAAAATATTTGGTTCTCTCGATGCAAATATACTTTAATTTTTACTCGTATCAACTCACAAACTTGAAGATTCAAGCTGAAAATGGAGTATATTTTCTATACGAGCTGATTATAATGTTTGTTCAGTCTTTGTGAAGCCAGTAGATTCTTTTATCTTTTTTACGATTATGTAGTTCATTATAATGTATCCAATGTGCCCACACGATTGAAAATATATTAATAAAATGTATTTATGTATGTATGTTTAGACCACAAATTATCGCACACGTTTGTATACAATATATAATACATAAATATGAAATAATAATTTTTGTTAAGACCAACGAGTTAATAGACTTAGAAAGAGACAAGCATAAAAAAGAAGGGGAAAAACGGCATTAACATTCGTCCGATGAGCGTTCGCTGTTGATAGTACGATGCACTTGCATACACTTGCACAGTCGCGCCGCGCACCAACACACGCGCGCATAACCGTACATGTAAATAAGCAACGAGCCGACAATATCCGCGAGTCGGCAGCGAGTACGCTCGTTCGTTATATAAGGTGAAAGGGCGTCTGACATTGACATTGGAGTTCGAGCAACTCAGCGTGCAAACGACAAACTCTTATTTAATCTCTTTCGCAACTATCGCTCGCCGGAAAACCTACGATTATATCAGCCCGATTGGCTCTTCGACTTCCGATTCCGCTTTTTCTTTTATTTCTTAAATTTCGCTGTTTCAATAGCGCGCATCGAAAGAAGTCATACAATACGTTTGCATACTGATAAGTATTTTGTTTAACTGACAAAATTTAAGGAAAAAAAAATTGTTTAGTTGTTTAAGAATTTAATTTTCATAAATAAATTATTTGTTAACTTATTATGAAGTATTATTTCGCAGTTGATTTTTTTATTAATAAGTTACTAATTGTGAACCATCGTCAGAAAATTATTTGTAATTGAAGCATGGAATTGTATCAATTCCAAATTCCTAACGAGTTTCTCGGATCGCCAAAGTTCTTTGCGCACCATTTACTGCGCAAATTTCCTTAGTATACTTCTACTACTAACTCTCTTCACTTAACCTATCGTGACACTTTTCCCGTTTAGAGAAAATTCCTTCATTGTAAACAACTACGGTTTCGATTACAAACACACTTTTTAACTCTCGTTGTCATTCTGAAGATAATCCCTGAATTTAATTTTTATAAAAAACTAGAAATATCAGATAAAAAAATTATTAGCCAATCATATTTCGTCTTTCTTTCTAACATTTACTTTGTCTGTATTCATAATTAACAATCTACGAGTAATTAAATTTACTAACCAATATTGTCAATTTAATACTCTATCATTCAATCAGTTATTTTACACCCCCCAAAAATATGAAAATACCATAATATAAGTCTACTTAAAAAATCGCAAAATAATACGTGGGTCTAACAGACCCGAGTGCAAAAATTCAGTCAAATGATATTTATTCGCGCCCGATACTACTACTGAAAAGCATGTTGTAATGAAATTTAATTCCCAAACAATAACATTCAGACAAAAACTTGGGAATTCTCACTTTTAAGACTCTATTCGAGATATTGATCTTTCAGTAACGGTACCGCGGTATGAAACGTGAAATTTTCAGAGCCGAGATACCTCGCGAGTAAAAATGTTGACGTCTTATCGTAGCGTTTTTACAATATCGAATTTCCGCAATAAATAATTCGATTTCGATCGCAGGCCGTGGCGGCGTAGTAAAGTAAAGTGTGCTATTACAAAATGGGTTATGCAGCGCGAGAGTCGAGTTCAACAAACCAAACGGCGAGCCGAGAGCCGGTAGCGAAATGATACGGCAGATGTCTGCTGGCGCGCGTCTGGCCGTAAGCGAGCCCCACTACTCGCTTTGGCCCATTGAACGCGGCCACACGTACGACCCGACGCTGACTACCACCACTAGCCGCGCGGCCGGCCACGTACCAAGCGTTTCCACTTGTACTTTTGCATCCAAGTTTCTCCGACTTTGATTCTTTTCTTAGTTCAAATTGCACGTACCTTTCTATTTGCCGTTAGAAGGATTTTACGAACTTGAAACGTTCTCCGCTACTCTTGTACACGTAGCTTACATGCTTTTTTCCATCCAACTCGGCCTGTTAGCTTCACTCCAATTTCCGGCTTCTATTTTTCCACCTTTAGGCGTCCGTTTTCGAGGAAAATGCCAAGAAAAGTGGCTTGGGAACGGGCTTTTGAAAATAAAAATGGTCAAGTGGTAAAAGAAGAAGAAGAAGAAAAAAAGAGTTCAATAACTGTGGAACAAAAAAAGAGGTTGAATTTGGACTGTGGAATGTGGAGATTGAGTATTGAGTAATGAATTAAAAATGATAAAGAATGGACAGTTCGGTGTTAAGTTTGTTACGCTTACTTTTATAGATAAATATGTTAATGAGGTATTGTTAAGGCCAATGATTTCAAAGTTTTTTGAGCGAAATTTCATGTAACGTCATCTGTCGCGATGTAACGGTACTTTCGTTTTCAATGAAAAAATTTCGCACGTCTACACTTCTATCCCGTTCTGTGAACTGTAAAAAATTAAAGGAAAAAAGAAAGATCGAGCCTGCTCGTCTTTCGTAGACGCATCGTGAGTTGCGCATCTAGTATTTCTCCGGCGAGATTTTGTTCGGCGGATGTTTCAATTGCAATGCGGAATCGTCGTATTTAACCCTTTGACTCGTTCGTATTTCTGCGGTTTAGTTAGAAATCTTTGTTATTCAATGCGGATGATTCCCGTGAGATTTGAGCAAAGTTTTACAATTCATTTCGGTACAGTACAAAAATTGTAGCAACAAAATCCATATATCTGTATGAACTACAATTTTTTTAATCTCGATTAAATAATGAATCAATGGTTATTTGATAATTCATAATTATTGCGTTAACATTTAAATTTCAGCATTTAAACTTTTTCATAAATGCAAGAAAAATGGTTTACAAGCATAAGAAACATTTTGAAAAAGTTATTAAAATTTAAATTGAACAACCGTTTTATTACGAAGCTCTACAATCTCAGACTTGATCTTCTGCCGACCTTTCGCCTTCAATTACTTCACGTCCTCTGAACGGGCAGAAAATATGAAACAATTGGCGGCGCGCGGTTTTCGCACGTGGCGAAACAACATTGAGTCATTTGTCAAATGGGCTTTTGCGGCAGCGATTGATGGCCAGATTTTTGGCGAACAAAAAAGAAAGTAAAATAAAGAACAAGAACGGCGATTAGGTTGCGACCCTTTCACCGGCGCCCACGTGTTTTACCTGTCACAACGAATACGGTCGTTTCGGCGCGGCCGGTTCATCGAACTTCTCCGGTTTCGAGGACCCGCTCGTGTCTTTGCTTATTATCGTATGAAACACGAGAAGTACCGTTGCTTCGGCAAAAATAATGCGATTATGGATTGCCCGAACCACCGAGTTTAATGTGTCCTTAAGGTCCCGCTCTTCTCTCGCACGAATTTTGATCAAACTTTTATTACCGCTTTTACGACTTTGCGTGTCTCAATTAACATGATTCATTCCTTCGATATTCCGTTGAATTCGCGCTGCTTTTTCTTTTATTATTTTTCCTAGTTATGCAATTCTTTTATTGTTGCTTGATAACAAAGAAGTTGGTAAATTATAAACATAAAAATATATTATAATTTATTTATTATAATACACATTTTATGGAGAATATGATATACCATATTATAAAAACGATATGTTATTTATTGAATGTGAGTTTTCTTGCACAAAGATTGCAGAAAACAGATTTGATTGGCCGAGTGAAAAGCGCGCGAATTGCCTCGATTCGGGTCGCGGTGAATGAAATTTCGAGGGCCACGAGACCGAAAACGAATTCAGTTTTACTTTTCGGTCGAGTCCCGTATTTGAGATCCAACGGTGCTTTTGAAGCACCGACACACTCGTCTGACCCCACGTTCGCTGCAGATGTGCATCGTCCGTGTCAAATGGTCTCAACATTGATTGTGAAAATTTCTTCATTTTTTATCTCCCCTTTTCTTATTCGTGTGTTCGGATAGTGGCACTTGACACTTGGTTTTAAAACATGTCTTTATAATGTATTCATTATTGGAAGTCACGAACTTGATTGTAAAAAATTGTAATCATCGAAAAATTTTATGTAAACCTTTCAATGCAGAGTTGAAAATAAAATCATTGGAATGAGAAAATTAAATACAAGTGTAAATAAATACATAAATATAATGTTTAAATGGTGTATTTTATGGAGATGTAACATGACTGTTTCAAATATTTAAATAAAAAATTGTTGGGTTTGAATTATTCAAGGTAAAATAAAATCAGTGATCAAAAAAGTTATCGGGACGAATGTCATGTACATTAAAAGTGTAATTAAACTACTATTTCAGCTTGCAGAACAAAGAGATAAATTTTACAATAAAATGTGCAAATATTAGCATAATTTTGCAATAAGGAAATTCGTGATAGAGTTTATTGCAACAAATTGAAATGTTAATGAATTTAAAACACAAATAAAATGAAGTAACAAATGAAAACATAAACTCACGAAATTTCAAAGAATTTTTTTTCAATAAATTACTGCAAATGTCAATATCCTAACTTTGTTTTCGGTGACGATTTTAATAACAATTTCATTTTAAGACATTTTTAATTTCTAAGGTGCCATGAATTTTTCATATTATAACAAATCAATCCACGTTTGGTATATGAGACACCTGGACTATCTCAGAATGAGATTCTCTTTTTCGTACCGAACGAATCGAAACACATTTAGCGTCTTTGACATCAAAAGTGTACGAAAACGTGACACTCGTTTTGAGACCGCGGAGCCAGCAGCTCGTTCTAACCCAGGATTCGGGGGGAGGGTGGTGGGATATCGGCCGGGGCTAGGGGGAGGGGGGAGGGGGGGGGCAGAAACTGGGCAATAAAATGTGCGAGCGCATTGACAATGGCGCGGCCATAAAATAGCGCGTTCGGGCTGGCGCGAGCGCGAAGGAAAGGCAGCGGTACGTGAGTAAAACTTGTACAGTTAGCCGAGTGACGCGTTCGGCTTGGTTCCGATGGGAGAAGGTCACGGCAATGTAGGCGCGTGCAACGGGGTCTCGCTGCTACGGGGGGCCCCGCGAGAGCCTCGTTCCGAGCGCGGCTCCCATCCGAGTCCTAAGTCCCGGGGTCCATCGGCGCGCGGCCCAGTGACGGCTTTAGAAGCAAGTGGGACAATGACCGGCAGAGACCTTCTTTCAGGCCTGCGCAGTCCGGCGTGAGCGAGAGAGCGATTCGCTCGCGCGAATTCACTCGCGAGCGGCCGATTCACTTGCTTTTCCGGGTTGACGAACCGCTCGCGACGACCTCTAGCCGAACCCGCCACTTTTTCCCGCCGCCGTTGGCTCTTTGTTTTCGTGTGGCACACATTTCGCCGCGCCGGATCCAAGGCAAGAAACGCCGTCGGCTTAGGCGCGGAACGCTTGGTCGGCTATAGCGAAAAAACCATTTTTTTAATGTCGCTATACATGTATATGTATATCGTTTGAAATTCACTTTTGAACATCAAATGACGATGACTTGATGTATTTTGAAATTATTTCAAGTTCCCTGCATATATATATTTTCTTTTATATATATATCATTCGATGTAATATAGTTGATAATTTTGATTATTATATAATGTCATAAAGTATATTATACTTAGTAAAGTTTTTTTCTCTCTCCTCAACTGTGGTTAAAAATTTCATTTTTATCAGAATGAAGAAAAACCAGTCCATAGTTCGTATTCAAAATACATAATACACCGATTGGCCACGTGTTCCGAATTCCACCAACGTCACCCGGGGATTAACGGATTCCAGCTTTTATGACGCAGCAAATTACGCGTTGAAATTAAAATCAGACCGAACCATGTATTTCGTAGTCTAACGAGATATGGCTCGGTCGGGAGTAAGCATCGAATTTTGCATCCGCTGTGGAAGTGACTGAATAAAACATAAAAGGTTCAATAATTCATAACTTGGAATGAATTTGGTTATCGACCAGCGCGCCGGGACACGGCCAACTGGACGAATGCGTAAACAAGTCGAAAAACGAACGCCCCGTCACGAATTACTTGACTCGCGAGGATAATCCTCTTACGTTCATTGTGAATCGATCGCGTCTGCGTATCGCCGGAGAAAAAATTGCTAGATTGCGTGATTGGCAATTAAAATGTCGCTAATTGCGGTAAGCAATAGAAAAAAGCCAAGTATAAAAAGCAAAGAAATAGTGTGGGGAATAAAGAAGAATAAAAAGAACTGATAAACGTGTGACAATCAAAACAATTTTGGAAGCTAGAGATGATGGATTTATTATCCACAAAGAAAAAAATTGCAAAATAAAATTAAATATTTAGTTAAATGGAATCAATAACATTCATTGAACAAATTAAACAAACCTGAGTTCAAATCTTAACTGTGGATATCTCTCAATTTCTAATTTCAATGTTTTTCATTCATAATCAACGTCAACATATTTCTTAACTTTCATAAACCAAACCTAAGTTCAAATCCTAACCGTATATATTTTTGTTATATTTTAAAGAACGTTTATTTTTTTAATCTATCTGACTTTACCTAAGTTCAAAATTCAACCATGTCAATTTTTGTCGTTTATTTTGATGAAGAATATTTATTTTTCAAAATATAAAAATCATATATAACTGAAAATGTAAATCTGACTTCCACGAAGCAAGCTTAAAATCGAGTCTCGACCGCGCCCATTTTTTAAACAAGTTTTTTGGCAAAAAAATCGTTTACAGTTTGTCCTAACATTTATCACGCGACTAAAACACTGACTTCCACGAATCTGCAGGACCCAAGACAATAACGAAAGTAGCGGGTCGTCGCAAAACTGGTATCGGCATTGCGGATCCCAACAAATGTTCCTCGGCGTGCGTTATGCGGGTCATTACATTATCACATAAAGTAACAGCCGCGGCGCGGGGTCAGGGACCGCGGCGCTTCAATCCCGGGCTCCATGGAGACGCCACTTCCGGCTCGCGCCGAGCTTTGCATCGCTGTTATTACGCGGATTAGAAACTTGTCCGCGGTAGTCGCGTCCTCCGATAGGAAACAAGGCTGACAAAAAAAAAAAAAAACAAATAAAATAAAAAAAAAATCGCACCTAATACTTTCGTCGAAGAAGAAGAAAATCCACGGAGAAGAGAGCGAAAAAAAAGGGGGGGGGGCTTATCGGGCAACTGCAAATCGTGCCTCTTGCCGAGAGTGAGGCCTCGGCGAAGAAAGGCATCATAGAAAATTAATATCTGGTACAGTAGTACCTCCGAGGAGGGAAAAGATCGTCGACCCCGGCGCCGTATCTAGGTTAGTAGTCGTCGCCGATTCACGCGGAAATTCTTCTCTAAGCTAGGAGGCTCGGGCGACGCTTTTTCGTCGAAAAGTGAAATTCAAAATCAGGCTGAGCGCCGGAGCTTTTCGTCGCTTGGTTAAGATGCGAAGGTCAGGAACCTCATACTGTAATGCACGTCCCACCTTTGACGATCGACTTGCAAAAAGCCTTTGATCTAAAGGTGTGGCTCGAAAAAACGGCGCGATTTTAAAAGGATAGATTATTCATTGGAAGATATGGTAGCTTTTAGTGATTTATATCTTTAGTCAATCTTTTGGTGATTTATATCTTTAATTTTAGTGAAATATATCTTTAATTGTACGTTGAAGAACTTGTACGTTGAAGAACTAAAAAGTTTCATTTTATTTGTTCTTGTTTATTTACAGAGGTTCTGATTTTCTGTCTTATTTGACACTACTCAGTCGTGTGCTAAATACGACCTAATCTAACATTATGTAAACACAGTAATATAATTCAATTGATTTGAACTGATTGATTTATGATCATATTTACTGATGTTGATTCCATATCGGTAAACCAACATCAATGCAAATTTGTTGTTTTAAATGTGTATGGACTCAGCATTAATGTTTGATTTCACATTAACGTTTTTTTGTTTTATTTGAATTTATGAGGACAAGATTTGACGTAAAGTTACTAATACATGAACTGTACATTGATTTAAAATGAAATTTTTCTCCGTATTAATTCGTTGCAAGGAAACAATAATTTTTGCACATTATTTTTCAATTGATTCTATGGGAAAAGAATTGAAAGATTAAAAATATGTTCGCAAAATTTATGCGAAAATTATAAACGATGATTCAAATAATCTGACAGTTCGGATAATAAAAAGTAAGGCCAAGACTTGGATTAATAAACATCTGATGTTTCAGCAGCATCTACTTTTAGATTGGTTCGCGTAAAAATATTGTTTTAGACAGTTCAATCTGATAAGAATAATGTCTTTTAAACGATACATTCGAATGTAACGAAAAATTTTCTTACGTCCAATTTTAAACGCCAACTTTGTTCTGTCGATTTAACCGTCAAGCTTCTAACCCTTTTACAATGGGTTAAAAATATAAATTCACAGCAGACATCGTCGTTCCAGATTAAACATCAACTATCTACGGCAATTTACTTATCACTGATATGTAAGGATTTTAATAAATTTTCTTCCAACGAATTCTTTTAAATCAAATTTCGTACCACAGCACCTATCCCAGCAAAAAAAAATTATTATGAAAAAAAAAAAGTAAAAACGGCTCAGGAATATTTTTGAGTACGTAATCACCGCCCGGTAAATGAAAAAGGATTACCGGGAGCAAAACGCGTAGATGGATTAGGGCCGGCGTCCAATTGCGAGGCCGGATAATCGAAGACGGCCTCGGGTTCGACGACCCCGATGGCTGTGCCAAAACGCCCATCCCCGGTCGCCAAACTAGTGTCATATAATGACGTGGCACACATACATATAAACATAACACGAGCGATTGGCCCGGCGGCCGGCAGAAGTGAAGGGGCCGGCGATCGCGCGATCGTGACTCCGGCCCAGACCGTGACTTTGTAAAGTGGAATCGTCGCTCCGGCCTATGTAGTCCCACGAGCAACAACTCCCGGGTTAATTAAACCCCGAGCCACGGTGCCTGGCGCGCTGCAATTAGCGGTTTTCATTTCGCGGAATAGCGGGACCACTTCGGACTTTAAATCCCAGCCAACTTTTGCATGCGACCAAAAGTGAACGTCTCCTGCGAATGAGGATAAGCGATTCGGAATGTCAACGATTTAACGAGTATTGTTGCTTGAAAATTATGGACAAGTTTCGCGCGAGCATGAACTCGGCGACACGAAATATTCTTAGCTGATTTTCAGATAGATATCACGAGAATGTTCTGTAGATTGAAAATATTCCAATAGTATATGACTGGACGAAAACGTTTGATTAATATTGAAGGATATTAAACAAAATTTAACTTTTCATTCTTTGGGAAATTCACGCAAGTACGGGAAAAGGGACAACAGACTTTACTTAAAATTGTTTTAAGCTTGAATTTTTTCATTAAATAGTTGATTGAAAACTAACAGCACATATTTTATTTTTTTTTTCTTTGAATTTACTTGGATTTTGTTTAGATTCTATATGGTTCTTTAGCTTAAATATTATAATATCATGTAGACCTAATAATAATCTTTATAAAATTATTTATTAGAACAAATATCTTATGCAAAAATACATCAATCAATCAACTGATTGATTCCGAAATATATAACACGGCTCTTTACGTCATACTTAATACTATATTATCCACTGAATATTGCATCTTACTTAAATTTAATTTACGTTCAATAAATTTAAAATAAATAGGCCTACATTTTTCAAACAAATTATTCATTTTTGCAAATTAATTTTTCTACAAAGGTACTCAGTTAAACGAACATAACGTTGGCTTCTTAAAGAATTCTCGACGTAAGTTTAAGAACGTTCATTTAAAATGTAACTCGTCGAGAGACGAGCCACGTTCAGCATTTCGCTGCAGACTGACGAGCGATTTTCCGTCGATGTGCTGAGGCGCATGCACCCTCGGCTTATCTCGTCTATGCGAAGTCACACAGTGGCGCACATTCAAGGGTGGTGGGCGCGACATGGCCAAATGTGAGAATATGCAAATGGTTCGCTATATAGACGCAATGGAGAAAGAGAAAGCTAAACTTATTGACCCTACGCTGCTATTACGAAAGCGCGTTGATTTAAATGTCGATAGGGTTGTTTTCACGCGAATCGACCATCTTGTCATGACTGTGACAT
>JABFOV010000844.1:0-30977 GCA_022817685.1 Aradophagus sp. ZL-2020
TCACTATCCTTGTTATTTCACATTGTCGTACTGTCTGCACTATAAAAACTACTACTGTTCATATATATTATACAGATTTTTCAAGTTTTTGTTCTTTGTTACATCTATCGTACGTTCTTTAGCCACTTTTGATCTCATTTTTTTCTATTTTTTTTTATACGATTTTTTTTTTTTTTATTTTTTCTTTTTTTTTTTGTTTTTTTTTTTTTTTTTTTTTTTTTTTTTTTTTTTTTTTTAACACAATATACCTACCTCGAAATTCCACTCTCTGATTAATATATTTAATATTTTGACCAACATTAACCAAATGTCTCGAAGAGTTTAATTTCCGTTATTACAAGCTTTATTTAATTTTGTGCATGAAAATTTCTTTTAGCCTTATAGTATTTTAGAGTATATATATGTATACGATTTTCATTCTATTAATGTCACAGAGAAAATAATGTACATTTGTCATTTATTTTTACTAAATCTAATTTACTGCACTGTTTCGGTTCAAATTGTCATGCAGAATGACAAAGACTATCATATAGTATTTATATTATTCTTTAACGCTCAAATGCCCCAAGCATACCTAACCTCAAAACTTTAAAACTGTATTCAAAATCGTGTTGACTTGCTACGTGTCATGGATCTTAAATGCAAACACAAAAGCGTATGTCATGGCATATTCAAGCGTAATTTAAACATGCCATATCATACCATTGCGTAACAGCAATCCCTTCATTTGAAGTAATTATATTGAGAAAAACGTCAATGTGACATGGCAGTTTAATGTTTAACAATTTTGCCACATGAAAAATACCGCAAGTAATGCACCTTTATAAAAGTAATCGCACGCGAATCGAATGAAAATTAATTTTAATTGTTCGCTTGTTTTCATTAACTTAACGTTTTCCGCGTTGCAAAAATTATTTGATCGATCGGTCGAATCAATCGAATTTGATTGATCAAATAACCGAAACTAATATATTCCGTTCCATTATCGTCTAATTGAATAGCGAATGTGATAATTGATATCTGATTGTGCTTTTCAATTAATTTTGAATCAATAAAATATATACAGTCCATTTCATTATTTCAGTATCTAAATGATAAACTCAAAGTCATTAAACTTTACGGCGAATTTTTCGAGTGTAAAAACAATTTTCAGTTCAATTAAATTAAAGTAACACGAGCGGTTTTTTAAATTGTTACTCAATTATTACGAGGTGTTTAATTAATTATTATGTAGTCAATTAATGAATTTTGATTCGCAGTCACAATAATTATAAATGAAAATGTGTTCATTTGCGTAAATTCATTTGTACAAGTTCCATTAACGCGACGGGTTTTTATAATTAATTCCATTTACTTTTTATACGCTAAAGTATCGTAATAAGTGTTGCTTTATTGATTTTTCAGAACACGTTCAATAAATGCATCTAAAATCAACGAATATGAATGAATTAGATGAAATTAGATTTATTACTTAAAGGTTGATCTAAATTTAATTGAGTCTTATATAATAAAATTAATATATTAATTCATATTTAATATCCTTTTCATTTACGTAATAATATAAAAGAATAGACAACGTGACATGACATTTTCGTTACTTTATCACGAGATTCTATTTCAAGATTAAAGTTACGAATTGGTTATCGGACTTTGAAATCGCACGTCAAGTGACACTCGGACTACTTTATCTAAACTAATTATAAATCATAAATTGATTCACGTATTATTTCCATCCCTCCGAGTGTTTCTTTATTTCAATTCCGTCCTAAATAAAGCACAATTCTGCACGTCATCAAACATTGTTGAAAAATTATTTTTCAAGCATGGCAAAATTAATTTCTGAGCCTGTTTTATTCAACAAAATATTATCGGCGACATTTTTAGTTGCAATATCAAATTGCTTATGATTTTCCGTGCCAGCGTCACATTTTTATTATTCCTCTTGAACTTTATTGAATAACGTAACATTTTTTTATAACGTAATACTTCAAATAAAATTAAAATTTATTGTTTCAAGCTAAAAAATATGTATAAGAAATTTCCGGACAAAATGCAAAACAATTTGAACACCAAGTTTCAGTAAATTTCTGCTTTCACGAAAATAGACGCGAAATTGTTACTTTTATCATTGCATGCATTGCATGTATTTCGTTTCATGCTGTAAAAAATTTCTAACCATTTACATTTCACGTTAAAAGTATTAAGTGTTATCAAAAAAACATCGAAACCGTATCAGCAAATAATATTAAATAATATCCCAAAGGGATTTCCGGCAATATTATAACGACCATAAAATGTAAATAATATCACTCGCCGGTAGGGAAGCGGAAAAATCAGTTGAGCAAGAAATGTATCGACAAAATTGGCTTGATTGAATTTGTTATTTTAACTTGGTAAAGATAAAGAGTAAATGTTTCCATAGAAAAAAGTGTAATAAAATTATTTTGTACTGTACACTTTGTAGCATGCAAAATTTCATACAGTAAACTTTCATGTTTGATGTCATTTTGTAAATAACTCTAGCACGATACAAAAATTATTATTAACATAATTATTATTATTAACGAAATAATAAAAGTTAATATTTAAATAGTAAAAGTACACCAGTTTTAATATCAAAAAAATAATTTACCTCTTAACTATTAATTTTTACTTTTTAATTTTCTCAGTCTATTCAAATGATAAAATTGTTAAAAGAATCTGTTGAATCTCATTTAAGACTAGTGACTTTTTATCGTGATTCCGTACATATAAAATACTAATTACAACCTAATTAAAATAAGTGAAAGGCCAATTAAATATTTCGATTGATATATTGCCCATCAATCAAACGTACCGATTGTTCAATAGATATCAATCGTGACACCTCTCATTCAACCAATGGTACATTTACCTGTTTCATATTATTTAATCATCAATTTTTATGTCCCACAAAATGTTTGCCGATTCAACTCCATTGCTTAATACGTTATCCACTCGTTTCTAATCAGTTCCAATTGACATTTTGGACAGAATTACGATTAGAAACTATTAATTCCGAATAGAATTCAATCAGAACTTGATAATTTTTAATGGTTCATGAGATCCTTGAAAAAAAGTAACTTTTGCTATTCCATTCCCTCAAAGCAGCAAAGTAAAACTTACTCAAAGTTCTTCTCTCTTTCTCCGCGCTTCGTCTTATATATCCAATGACGGAACAATGGCCCGGCTATATATCATATCAGCAAATGTGCTCGGCTAAAATTACATACAACAGCGAAGTAAAGCATCGGTTTGTTTACTTACCCCCAAACAATGTATCGCGCATTAGTGCTCGCGACGTAAATAAATGCGGATTGGTATTTCTGGTGCACGTAACTCGAAATATCGACCGACTGTGCGCTCGTGTTGGAGAAGTTGATGAGCAGCGCGATTGACTCGTTTTCCGAGTCGCGAAATACGCCGAGGACCGTGTTCCGATTGAACACTTCGGCGTACAGGTGACCTCGGCGCAAAGCCTGCGAACTGTTTTTTAACGACGTCAGCGCCGTGTAGAGTTTGTAGGTGCTTTGCGGGGTGCCGCTCTGGTTGGCCAGGTTCACGTTAACGTAGTCCGGATTAACGGGGATCCACGTTTTTTCTCCTTCATTGAAACCTGGGTCGATAGATAAAGCCAAACCGTATTCATGAAGCCAAGTCGAGGCAAAAGCGCGGTAGCGGATGTGTCAAATTATTTAAAGCAAATTTAAACGGTAGCCGTTGCGGAGGTGTTCGGTTAGATAGCGCTTGCAGCTGACTGTAATTCACTTTAAAAGTGGCCGAATCGGTTATTTAATAAACTGTTAATTTAATTTCACTTAATTTAATTCACCGGCATTATTCGACGTTAGCTGCTTAGCAATTCGGTCCACTGAAATGATATTTTTTTATCGCCCGGAAAATCGATTAGATGTCGATAAAACAATTTACCGGCGTTCGTTGAATTGTCCCACTGGAACGGAGTTCTTTCGGGGTCGCGAGTCACCGTCATAAACAGATCTTCGCCCACGTTGCACGCTTTTGGATCCTGGGTTTCTTCCCATGTAATATTATCGTTGTCCGTCATGCCAATCTCGGCGCCATAATAAGTGACGGGGATGCCGGGCAAAATCATAGTTAGCATGGTCATCTGATCACCTCTGTCGGGATAACGCTTTGTTATTCGAGGATTATCGTGATTGTCTACCTGCGAAAACATTTTTCGTACTTTCAAGTATCGGAAATCGATGGCGATAATTCGATGCCCGCATGCACTGGACATTCGGGCTTTATTTCTAAACAATTTCCTACGTTAATGGGCGGAATACTTTTTTCGGAATTAGGACGATTTTCAATAATCCGAGAAATGACGGAAAATAAATAGCGCTTGCAAAAATGATTCCAAACATCGAATTGTTTATTGATTCAATATCGACAACGACATCAAGTTTTACTGCCGAACGTGCTTTTAATTGATATCAAATTGATTCAGCAATTTATAGGCGTCAAATCGCTTTCAATATTCAATTAATATAAATTCGGTATTGTACTCTGTCGTGGTTATTTTTGATTCGCGTTACAAAACTTTCGCTCAGCTTCAAATCCAGCCTCAATGGGACAAAAATATTTTACCCCATGTCAATTATTCAGTCTCTAGAATCAACATACTTTTCTCAGATCAAGAAAGTTCCTTCTTGGTAAAGTACCAAAATAGCTTTTATCCTTAATGAAGATATCTTTTTTCAATTGAATGCAACCTTTTTTAAGATTGGAAGAAAAAAAATGAACATAATAAAAATTTCAAGTCACGTTTAATGCCCTTCGTTTATGAATATCTATTTCAATTTAGTGAACGAGCGGTCGCTCCGGCTGATCGTCGTAAAGCACAAATAATCCCATAAAAAATTTAAGCCGCGTGTATAAATTGTTAGGGAATTGAACCGTTAAACAATAATCCGAAAAAATTGGCCGGATAACAACGCGCAGTTTGTTCGAAAGGGCAATTTCTCTAATGTATCGCGAATGTTACTTCTAATGTTGCGTAACAGCTTCTTTTCTCCCGTGCCTTCTTCCTTTTTTCTATTTTTTCATTCGCGTTATCTTCTTTTTACCTTTTTCTTGTAACACGAAAAAGAAGAAAAAAAAGGAGATTGCTTTGTCACGACTTTTTGCGCTGCATAACGTTGATGGATGACACGTCACTTACCACCCAATTGGCCACGTAATCCCCTTTTAACGAGTTCATTGCATTCAGCCAATTTTCAATTGTCCGCTTGAAGTCGAACGGCGTTGACGAGGCGTCTGTGTCCGAAATGAATAAAAAGTTGAATGGGACGTTTGATCCGGCCGTGTAAAATCGCGCTGTGTTCTCCAGACTGGTGTACGCCTCAGTCATAATGACCTGATTTTAATAACGGACCATTAATTTGTGCGCTCACGTAATTCGTACGTTTTGCGCAACGTTTTGTCAATACACAATTAATGAACTGCATTAAAACACGGAGTTGTTCAGCATAATTGTTAAAAAGTTGGTTTAAATATTATTTTAGAGAATCAAGTTGAAAATTAAATTATGTAATCCACATAAAGTTTTATTTGAATTGAACAAACAAACGAAACCAAGAATTGGTGGTTCGTTTAAAAATATTTTGCAAATGTGAGACACGCAACTTTGTTTGTTACCTTTTCGTCCTCATCGCGTACATCCGACCATTCGTCCAAAACATTTCTCCAAGATGAAATAAGTTCGTAATTTCGAGGATCGTCCATCGTGTAAATATGTTTCAAATATTCATGCGAATTATTAGACACGGAAGACCAGTTGTCGGATAAAGGTTCGTCCAGTAATTCATTATTTTCATATAAGTACGGAACAGCATCCACTCGAAAGCCGTCGACCCCTTTCGACAACCAAAATTTCAACACGTCCTTCAAATCGAACAAAAAATTCAATTTCACGTTTTGGTAATACAAATTCTGTTCAACACTAAAAAAAAAAAAAATTGAAAATAACTTCTTAAATTTATTTTTCGTACTTTACAATTGAAGTTTATATGAAAAGAAATAACTTATACTGAGAAGAAGATTTGTTTAAATCAACTAAAAATGTATTAGTTACAACTGTAAAATTAATTCATACTCCTAAAATTTAACTAAATGTATTAGTTGATTCAACATAATTCTTTGATTGTTCGTTCAAATTTACAGTTGTTTTTACTTAATATCATTGATATTTTTAGCAGTAAAATATTACTTTTGAATTCGCAAATAACTTTATAGTATAATATGATAAGATTTTACAATTTTATAAATAATAAAGTATTTATAAGTAACATATCGTCGCCCCAGACGAAGACTAGGCTATCTCAAATTTTGGTTGAAGACTATGCCATCTCAAAATTTTACACGTATTTTTAAATAGGAAATTTTGAAATGGCATAGTCTTCGACCAAAATCTGAGATAGCCTAGTCTTCGTCTGGGGCGTCGATATATGCACATATAATCTGAAATCCTATGTATAAGCAATCATTCAAGAAGTAATCTTCTATTCATATGCGTTTCGATTTGGAAGCTTATCAATCATGCAAATTCAAAAGCCTTACAATCATCTCATTTCTAACATCCTGATTCACGTAATTAAGATCCGGCTGCGTAGGTCCGAATTGATGCAAGACCCAGGCATCACGGGTCGCGTTGTATAACCAAGCTGGTCCATTGAAAACGCTTATCCAATTGTTTGGCGGAGACGTATTGTTATCCCTTCCTCTGCGCCATATATAATAATCGGCGTATTTCGGTTCGTTTTTGCAACTCTTGATAAACCATTCGTGTTGACTCGAGCTGTGATTTGGAACGAAATCTAGGACAACCTAATCAAAAAACGAAAATTATAAAAATGAAAGAAAACATTTATTTATTATATGTTTGTTATGATTTTACATTTTCCGCCAAAAACGCAGGAAAATAACGTTTTAATAACATACTGCGGAAATCAGTGTTGAATCAACATAAAACTAACAACAGTATTTGAAGCTTCAAATCATTAATATTTTAATGTGTTCTTGTAATTACGACAGTTCCATTTTTCCCGATGAAAAGTTAATTAACTATCCTTCAAACATCAAAAACACAGTTCCTACAGGAGTTACACCGGTCAAAGAGCATATGTGAAATCAACTGATTGCCAACTCTTCATTAAAAATTCGTTTACAATTTGAAATCGCAACCTAACATTTAGCATAAAGCACTTTCGACAGCGCAGTTTTCGCTTGTGCAAATCAATAAAACTATACCTTGATTCCAATCTGATGTGCTTTTTTGACCAAGTACTCAAAGTCAGCCATTGTTCCATACGTTTCGTCGATTTTACGGTAATTCGAGATATCGTAGCCAAAATCGTCCAACGGACTCGCATATATCGGTGATAGCCATATTCCGCCGACACCGGATTGCTGGAAATGTCTCAATTTTTGTGCGATACCTTTAATTAAAAATAAAATTGCCGTTTTTTAGTCATATGCACAATAATTTTTTATTAGATTCGTAGTTAAATGACAAAAGTTATTAGTCTTGAACATAATTTTCTAAAAGTAATAATATTTTTGTCTGAGTGTACCAAACAACTTTATTAAACTTTTTAAAAATTCAATCGTTATTGTCGCCACAAAATTGTGTTAAATAAAATTTATTATGTATTTTGGTTGATGAACATTTTGCCAAATTATATGAACCACCTTTCTGCATTTATTTCGCACTAATTTTGAAATCAATATATTTATATTTATTTTAACGTAACACAATTTAATCGATCGAAAATTACTTTGATACCTCAATCACTCACCCAACAAATCCCCCACCCCATCGTCATTGCTGTCTTTGAAACTGCGCGGATAAATTTGATAAAAAATCGTGTTCCGCCACCAGCCTTTGTTTTTTATTTCTCCCCTAGACGGTCCGATCAGCGTGACTAAAACGATGCAAAGCCGTAGTGTTAACATGGTTGTATTTACACAGTTGCCAGCAGATCACTCGTCTTTATACCATTCAAGACCGTTTCCTCCCTTTCTATTATTCCTTTCCATCACTATCAGAAAAGTATGTATTTTTTTTTTTTTTTTTTTTTTAAATTCGATAAACTATCTAGCAACTGTGTCACAAAAACAAACAATTAATCGTGGTAATAACCTGGAGTTGAACGCGAAAGTTATACTTCTTGAGAATAAATATCGTTAACACACATCATCATTTTTATGATTTCTATGATAATTTATATCGTTTGCACGATAACTCTGTTCGAATACTGTAACACAGATTTCTTTTTGACTCGTTTATTCCTCTTCTGTTTTCACAAACACTTGAATTGTTTATGTTTCAAAATACTGAGGCTTGTTTAATAGTTTTTTAAATATTTAATAATTGTTAAATTTATTGGTGATATTCTTTAACTCTGTTTGGAACGTTTGATATACTTGTTTCAAACATTCGTTAAAAAAAAAATGTTCCATTAAACAACGGTTATACAAAGATTTTATTCAACGACGTTTGAATGTTTGCGATAGTCCTAATTTAAGTGAATAAGAATAAAAGTCTACTAAATTCGATGTGGCTCGTTATAAATGTTCGATGTAAGACGGTAATGCAATTACAACGAAGCTAGTAATGCCATTCGTAAGATGTCGTAAAAATGTTCACAATATGAAATGTTTTTATTGCAAATGTGGAGCATCGTTTAAGTAACGATCATTTTATTCAGCATGTTAATTTTTACAGGTTCCATAAAAAAATCGTTAAGCATTGAAGTTAAATACTGGTCCACTGACCACTTTGTAATTTACGTAGTGAATAAAAGTTTTATTCGCAGTGACGAATAAGTTTAAAAGGCGAATATGACGTTTTAAACTTTTAAAATATGTCATTTATTTTTATTTATTTCTTTTTGAACGATTAAAAAAAAAGAAAGAAAAACTTAGATTTAGTATGGAAGCTCATTTCCTCTGGCTTTTTGTCCGCCCCAGTAAATTTTATAGCTGGATGTTGTATGGATGTCTAGAAATAGTAGATTTATATTTTTAATTTTATTACATTGGATTACTTTTTATCAGCTGCATTTTAATTTGATTTTTAAGTAATGTTTTATCAATTGTAGTTCAATTTTTCTCTTATTATTAATATAAAATTATAAACAATAAAACAGTGTGTAATTTTACTAACAAATTGTGATCATTTTTCGGTAAGTCAAAATTTGACTTTTTTTTTAAATTATACCTAACTATGCACTTTCTAGATGACTATTTTATTTATTTAAAATAGGGACTAAGTTTACTGAGAAATTTGCAATCACGCAATAATTTTTTTTAAATTGCTATTCACATTCACGATTCTATACATTAATCGTATAAAATTATGATAATCACAATAAAGTAATCATGTAACTTGAACGTTAACCGTAATAATATGTACCACAAGTTGTTTTCAAAAACACGCATTTCAAAGGGAAATATTATACCACGTTATTTTATACCGATCAATTTGTCTCATTCCCAGGTAAAATATGGCTTGAATTTGATGGAAACGCCCAAAGGGTATAGAAAACGTAAATTCCATTTCTGCTTACACAGCTTTATTTATTACGATTACACATTTTCGAAAATACTCAATTAGGATTCCAATTTCAATTACATTACAATACATACACAAAATTCAATTTTTAAACGTTGTACAATTAATAATCACATAATAATATACAATCGGTACAATCGTTCAATAAATTCGTCGAATACAAAATAGCTTTAGTAGTTCTGCGAACGAATTACCTAAAACGAATCAATAAAAAAGAAACAAACCGCGCTTTGCACGTGCAATAGAAAATTAATCGTTACATATATCAAACCTTGAAATTGGTGTCTGAAGTTGACAAGGGAAATCGGTCAGCAAAACCGACCCTCAAAATTGGTACGAAGGATCGACGAGGAAAACAAATAACCGAAATCCATTATCAAAACTGACAATTAAAATTGACGCTGACACATTGTTGATACCAATGACCGAATTAAGTAACCAAACGTTTACAATTAAACAATATTTTAAATCGATATTTAAAATCAACGATGAAAACAGTCGAATATATATAATGACAATTAAAATATCGATTCACCTAGCGATGTGCAATAAAATTATCGATTCATATAGTAGCATGCAATGGAAAATCAATTTGCATGGTAATATACATTTAAAATATCGATTCGTATCATCGTATTCGATTGTATACAATCGAAATAGTGATTGATATAACGATATATACAATCGAATATCGATTTGTACAACGATGAAGAGAAACAATATCGATTCATATAACGATATGCAATCAAATTATCGAATCGAATAGCGACATGCAATCGAAATTTCGATTCGCATAGCGATATGCAATCGACATCGATGGCGATTTAATGCCGACACTCGCACTCAAATAGCAATTTAAACCGAGGGAAGAGGGCGAAGACATCGGCTGGAAAGGTCGTGTCGTAAAAAGTGGTCGAGTGCGACAGACGGATGATGACAAAATGGCTTTATCAGTGCGATCAGTAACAGGAGGTATCGATCCATGGCCGAACGCGTATTGGAATGCATTATCGGTCTACATGGAATTGAGCGTCAGCCATGCCGCTAAACTAAGCGCGAGCATTACGAAAGCCCCGCTCCAGGCGGCGGAGGATGGGGCTCCATTTTCGCGGCCGCTGATCGTATCCATCTTCGATTGTAGTACGTAAGTGGCCTTCGCCGGCAGCTTCACCTTGTCCAATGGTACCCTCGAACTAAAAAATATTTATATCAAATATCCCATCACTGATAAATAACAGCAATATTTAAATAATGATATTATTATTCAAATACTCGTAAAATCTTTTTTTTTAATTACTATTTATAATAACAATAGTAAAATTTTAAGATACAACCTACATAGACAAAAATTCAGACTTGAGATACATTCAATATTTAATTGTTAAACAAATTTATTCGAAAAATGTCTTATGTTTCAAAACATTTCCTTAATAAATTTTTATCTCGAATCAAGAAATCTTTCTTCAGTCAATAAAACTGTTACGATTGATATTTTACAATTATATTATATAAATACGAAATGTCCACTCACCCCCACGTAATATTATGTAAATTCGTGCTTGTCGTGTAAATCACAGCAGATTTGTATTTGCTATCCACATGGTCAGTGATGTTAACCGTCTGCTCGTGATCGTTTGAAAAATTGATAAGAACCGATATAGAATCGTTGGAATTAGCGTGCTCTCGGAAAATCCCCAGGACCATGTTGTTGTTGAACACCGCAGTCTGGAGATTTCCTTCTTTCAAAGCTAACGAGTTGTTTTTCAAACTCGTCAACGCTGTATACATTTTGTAAACACTTTGCGGCTCTTTTTTCTCATTAGCGAGGTTCAGCCACAGATAGTTTGGGTGAACGGGTAGCCAAGTTTTAGCGCCCTCATTGAAGCCTGCGTAGAAAAAATATAAAATCAAATACTTATACACAAAATAAGTGAAGAGGACAAATAAAAATATCGAAATAGAAAATAAAAAAAAAAACTGCTCTTACGTGTAAAGACGTATTTTTTGGATTTGATTTAGTTAAAATTAAATAAATACAAATTTGCTCTCATTCATTTCTATGCGCTTTGATTTCGGGGAAATCAACTTAGTCGACATTAATTTGTATACATTTATTCCCCTCGAGGAAAATCACTTGTTTTGCAATTAATTTCGATATAATCGTTTACCGGCGTTCGTTGAATTGTCCCACTGAAACGGCGTTCGGTTCGGATCTCGGGAGCGTTCCAAATATTTATCCTTGCCGGCATTACACGCTTGCGGATCTTGCGTATCTTCCCACGAAATGTTTCTATAATCCATCATGCCAATCTCTTCGCCGTTGTACGTGACAGCGACACCGGGCAAAGTCATTGCCAGTACGGTCATCTGATCGCCCCGGCCGGGATAACGTGTGGCTAAACGAGGCCGATCGTGATTCCCCATCTAAGCAAAAAAGTGTACTTTTCGCATCAACGCTGACATACATCGTTGCTTTTTTTAATCCCCCTGGCATTTTACTCGAGAGATCCTTTTTCGTTCTTGCAATTTTCATGATGATAAAAGATATTTTGTACGAGAAAAAAAATGTGGACATTTGTTTTTAATATATGTTAATAAATCGTGCGAAATCAACAAATCAACCAGAAAAAAAATTCAATTTCAAATTGAAAATGCGACATCAATCAAATTTTTCAATCATAGTTTTGTTAACAAACAAAGAGTAAAAATAGACTTTCTTTTAATTTTTTTCGCAAGAATTTGTATAATTTTTAATTAGGAAAAAATTGTCTTATTTCAATTAATATCTTTATAAAGTTTTTCGTGAAATCGGGGAGAAAATTAATTGCATCTACTTTATATATACGTCAAACATTTCTGACAGACTGCTAAAGATCAAACGTTTGTAAAATAAATTAATTTTTAAAATAATATCAAGGAAATTGATTCCGCGTCACTATTTTAAATAAAAACTAACAATTATTCCTTTACACGCGTGTAATTGACATTTTTTGACTTTCAGCTTTATAAACTCTGTCTTTGCAATTAATTTCTTAATTAAATTTTTAATTATTTTTCATCGAAAGAACGATCGCGTTTATTAATCAGATAAAGCCGTCGCTTGTTCAACAGCCTTGTGAAAATCTATGAGAATGCAGATAAATACTGATTTTTTAAATTTACTATCGATATTTTTTACGCCAACGTGTTTCCGTGTACAAGATTCGCAGTTAACTTTATCGTCAAACACGATTATCGCGTTTAATTACTTCGCGTTTTATCCGCCGCACACCTTTGCTGTATTAGCATTTATCTTATCGTCAAATGTATCGGGAAAAATAGTGTATTATCAGTGCATTTATTTACGATTAAAGTCACATTCGAGAATCGATCATCCTAGAAAAATGACTCACGTATCAACATATTGACTTACGAATGGTTAATATTCCGATCGTCGAATGAAATCAATGAAGAATTTATCATGTTCCAATTTATAATCTATAACTTAAAATGATAAAAACGAAGGTGTGCCTCGTTGAAATTTGAATAGATAAATTACAATTTAATCTTTAAAAAACAATTCACTCTTTGAAAACAAGTACATGCAGAATTTATCACGTTCCAATTTGTAATCTGTCACATCAAGTGATAAAACCGAAGGTGTGTCTCGTTAAAATTTGATAAAATACGATTCAATGTTTAAAAAAAGACAATTCTCACTTTTTTAACATTTAACGAGAAAATGTTATAAATAAAGGTTCAACGAAATACCAGGCCTTGACCTTAAAGTGGTGGGAAAAAATGGAAATATTGATTTGAAAAATTGCATTACTTACCACCCAGTTGGCCACGTAATTTCCATTGAGGGATTTCATAGCGTTCATCCAACTGTCAATTGTCTTTTTGAAATCGCTCGCGCTTGATGACGCGTCAACATCCGTGATGAATTTGAAATTAAACGGCACTTGCGCCCCGTATGTGTAATACTTCATTGTGTTCGGCAAGTTGGCATAGGCTTCGATCATCATGACCTGCATTTCAGAAATCAACCACTCTAAACGTTGTTCTATTGCGCTTCAAGGGCGAGTTAAGAATAATGCACTTTCACACTTTATATTAACCTCAATGGCCTTTTACTTCGGTTTTATGAATTCGTAAATAATTCTCAAGTTTGTAGAATCGTAAAAGGAATTTGCGAATCCTACATTATCACTATCAAACGACTTAACGAATACATGGAAACTTTTTAATTGATTGTTCTAAGTGTGCGGTAAAATAAATTCGAACGTATATTTACAATTGTAATTACAGTTCACAAAACGATTTGGAAAAAAATACTTAATTATTACAACTTTACAGCAGTATTACTTTCAGAAGAAACAAATTATTTCTTTCATTTTATTTTTTTCGAAATTAAAGAACAGGAATCTTCGACCTTTGTCACAAGTGCAAGAAAACGTCACTTTTCTCACAAGACTGACGTAAAGAAAATTCGAGAATTAACAATGTCGTCAACTCGACACTTTCGTTTTTCGATAAGTAAATGAACGAAAAACAATCGAACTTAATGACCAAATAAAGAAATCCAAACGAATGCAAACCTTTTCCGAAACGTTGCGCTCGTCTGCCCACTGATCTATAATCGTCCTCCAAGATTGAATTAATTCGTACGTCCGGGGATCGTCTTTCGTGTAGATATGATCGAGGTAAGTATAATCCCAACTCGTGGCGTTCGGATCATTCGACCTAGGCTCGTCCCTGAGTTGGTCATCCTCGAAAATGTGCGGCACCGCGTCGACACGGAAACCGTCGACCCCTTTACCCAGCCAAAATTTAATAACTTCCTGCCAAAAACGATCGATAAGGCATTTCTTTCCAAGCCGAAAGCGTAATTCCGTTTCGCGAAGCGCTTTCGTTCCAGATCAGCTGGATTGGTCCCGCGAGAGCGTCCGAAGATCCGGAACGAATTCAAGAATGATTCCGCTCTTGCGTTTCTACGAAACGTCGCGATCGATGTTGTATTTAGTTTCAACTTTACTTACGATCATCTCTTTCTTGACCTCCGGATTGGCGTAGTTGAGGTCAGGCTGTCTCTTGTCGAATTGATGGAAGTAATACATCTCTCGAGTTTTGTTATACGTCCAAGCGGGTCCGCTGAAAACGCTGATCCAATTGTTCGGCGGGGAAGTTTCGTTGCGTCCGTCTTTCCATATGTAATAGTCGCGGTATTTGGTTTCATTATTGTAGCTTTTGATAAACCATTCGTGATCGTCGGAAGTGTGGTTAGGGACCAAGTCTAGAATGACCTTGATAAACAATTTTAAGTTGAAAATAAATTTGCAAAAGTTTCAAGATGAATGAAAAAAAAAAAAAAAAATGTAAGTGCATATTATTTTTGTCACTTGGGTCTATCACACCCAATAGTGTTGAAGTATCTAAAAAAAAGTTGAGTATATAAATACATTCTACTCTAAATTGACTTAGCGATGAATTTCGGAAATTCCGAATATAATTACAAGAAGAACTCGTGAATTAAAATCGTTTTCAGGTGCACTTTATGGAGCTTCTCTTCAACGTTATCTTCATTTCACTTTAATTAGCGAATTAAGAATACTTGTCAGAATATTAATTCAAAAGCCAATATTAACGAACCTTTATTCCCAATCTTTTAGCCTTTTTTGTTAAGTATTCGAAATCTGCCATAGTTCCGAAAGCCTCGTCTATTTCTCGGAAATCCGAAATATCGTACCCAAAGTCCACCATTGGACTGGCGTAAATTGGTGATAACCATATTGCCCCGATTCCAGATTCTTTGAAATGTTCCAATTTTCGTGTTATACCTGTATAAAATTATTCATAAATTATTCACATTATTGTTTTAGATGTTTACAGTAAAAAATTTAAGTCAGAATGAAAATCAAAATTCGAAACAAAAAAAATTTGATGGTTCCGATATTTTGAATTCCAAATATCTTCTATCTTGTATTTTGTCTATTCAAAAATTTATTTTTTCCCGCGAAAAATTTACCTGCCAAATCTCCGATACCGTCATCATTGCTGTCAAAAAAGCTGCGCGGGTAAACTTGATAGAAAACTGTGTTCTTCCACCAGCCTTTATCAAGGATTTCCGCGCTGACCAACCCGAGCAGGGACAAGGCCAGAACGATGCAACGAAGACTGAGCGTCGACATGCTTGGCACTTCTGCAGTCGCCGTTCAATCGCGACTCTTTATAAGTAACAATGTATTATTTTTTTTATGGCAGCTAGAAACAAGATAGGCTATCAAGCGCGCGCCAGATTCCACTCGATGGCGGTGGTGGGAAATTAATTTTCATCAAAATTAAATTTCATCACTTCGGGACTTATTTTAAAAGAATGCAAAAAATGAATTTAAATATTTTACGAATTTTTTATAAGATAAATATTTTTTTTATCTAAAAGTGAGAGTAATGAATCATTAAAAAAAATGAATAAATAAAAAAATATAGTTAAATTATATAAATAAGAATTTTTATATTTTGAAAAATTAGAACATTCTAATTAACATCACCGTTGAATACCTAAGAGTAAAATTTTGAAAAAACTTAATAGATCTTACAAATTCAATAATAATTATGTTCACTTTACCATCGAACAGTAAAGATCGATAACGACAATGTACCGATAGATTTAACCCCACATACAATTACTCTTTTGATACTGATTTTAAAAAAAAATCACAAAATTGTAATTCTAAATCAATTTTTTTCATTCTTTTTTCTATTATATTATAAAATAAAAAATTTTAAGACACAGTGTTTAGAAGCAACCGTTATTAGGTCTAAACGATCGTGATTTTCTTTTTCGAGTGCCTGATAAATTTCAGTAGCAAAAAATGTTCGCCGGTGATATTAAAAACAAACAGAAGCGCTGCAATTGTCGCGATTTGTCCGCCGAAGTTAATCACGATACACGCTGTCACCCGTAATGAAAAATACACATTTGCCGTAAAATTAACGTTACGCAATATCGTACAACTCATCCCTCATTCCCGCGATGCAATTATTACATAAACAATGTGATTAATATTTCATTCTTGACACCACGTGGTCATCTTTTCAAAATGTTATTTTATGTTTAAACTTGAGATTGAGAACCGGAAACCCAAATGTAAATTTTTATTTTTATTTTTTATAAATAAATAAATAAGCAAATTATTGTATTAACCAAAATTTTAGGAACATTGAAAATTAATTTTTTTTATAACGGTTATAAGCAAATAAACAATTCCCCTTATTTTATTTTATCAGTTGACTGTAATCAGAACGGGTGACATCACGATCAGTTTAACTTTGTAATATTTTTCCTTATAATTCACAAAATTTTAGACATATTCGATTAAAGATCTTTATTTCTGATTATAGAAAAAATCAATAAATATTTACGGTAAATTAAACATACCATTTTTCACAAAAATTATTTAGTAACAAAAAAATTACGTGACAAGTGAACGATGACACGTGTATGTATACTTTTATCATTCAAATATGACAAGTCGTATATTTCAGTGGAGCCATCAGCACCTTGAACATGGCCCACTCATATTTAAATTTAATTTCAAGTGCTTTCTGTTGCACTCCGACATTGGGATTGTTACGCGGCGGTGAAAATGTGTAAAAATTCAATTTTTTATAGTGCACTTTAATATTCAAAAATATATAACAATATTAACTATACTCATACCGATTTTTAAATTTTAACTTTCAATATGGAGGTTGAATCAAATTAAATTCTCATCAATTTGATTTTAAATAAACTTGCTTTAATAAAGAAAAACTAACAAAAAACTAACGTTTTGTTGCTATTGCAAAATGTCTCCATTATAAATTATTTCAGGTAATATATTGTATAATACATTATTTTATTATATAAATTAATTTATTTGAACGTTAACCTAACCTATTTCAGGGCGATTACCTTATTTGTCGTCTCTTGTTTTAACGATTGATTTATGTTTAATTTATTAATCAACATGCGCCGTTTTTAATTTAAATTAATATTAAATGAAATTTGTAATAAAATATTCAACCGTAGTCAAAAAATATCAAATTATTGTTTGTTTCCATCAAATTTTATTAAACAAAATCAATAGCCTCACAAATCTTAATATTTCAAACTAACATCTTCCCTGCTATAAAAATTGAAGTTTACCAACCGGATTTACGTGTTCTAATCACTGTTTTGCAATCATTTAATTACAATCATATAAGTAATAAAGTCAAAATAATTCATCGCACTTTGTACATTTCAATTAGAACATCATTCATTTTGATTTACGCGTGGCAAAATTTTAAACTGTACAATTCCTTATAAATAATTCAACGGATCTTATTTTTTCTCTTGTTTTTATCATACCACAAAAGAGCGAATTAACATGCAACTATTTATTTGCTTTTTAGTTTATTCGCTTGGCAATTTGCAATTCAAAGTAATATTTGTGCGCGTCACTAAAAGAGATGTGCGAGTTCGTTTATGATATTCATTTGGTGTACAAAACGCATTGAAGAAAAAAATCATTTTCCATGATTGTTCGGTTCCTTTTTTATAAAAAAAAAAAAAGAAAAAAGAAAAAAAAATGCTTTCACGTTACCGGTGTGTCACGGTTTTTCACATTGTACGTGAAAAGATATCACAAAAATTACAATAATCTTACATCCAATTGTAAGAAAAACGATGATTTTTCTTTTTTTTTTTTTTTTTCCTTCATAATACTATTTGCAGTCATATTCGTCTTCAAAAGTTAGTTCTCCTGTTTTGTTGAAATAGTGTCACTGAGATTGATGCTATAACATTGTTTAGGACAAAACAAAGTTTATCAATGCGTTAAAAGTTTGCGACGTTTAAGATCCAACGTATCCAAAGTGTTTCAAAAAACGTTTAAACAAAAATGCAAAGTGCAAAAAGAAATCCGTTTGGAACAAAAACAATGTATGCATCACAAAGCATCTTTTTCAACTGTGCACCGTTATTTTTCTTCTTCCGAACAATTGAATCTTCATTTCAATGCATTATTTCATTATACTCGTTAGAATTCTCGAATCTTATGTTTAAAAATGAACTTAATCATTTCGAAAAGTTGTTCTGTATTTTTAATTTGTTTTTCTTGATCCTCTAAAGAATTTATTCTTTGTTTTCAATTTCCTTCCCGTTCTTTTTCTGTTTTTCATCTCAATAATTCAAAAACATTTCTCTTTGTTTTTATTTTGTTTTGCCTTCTTTATTCGTACACACCGTCAGTCGTTGTTTCCCGCCGCTGCAGATTTGAATAACACGAAGGTCGGGCAATCGTGGTTCGTCGCTCTTTTCGTCGCCAAAACCGTCGGGCAACTTGGCCGGCGAATCGGCTCGCAACAGTAGCGCACGATTCGAGCCGTGGAATCACAGCCCGGGCAGCGATTCGCGATCCCCGTGATTCGTCGCTTCCGCCGTTATTTCCTCCGTTATTTCCGGCGCCGATGATGGGCAAACACTGAAAAGCTCGTGGTCGATAGTGCTGCGGAACATTGTCATTTTCTGACGCGCAAAATTTATTTATGTAATGATCGTGTATTATGCGCGCGGACTGACAGCCGCGCGCGCCGCTAATTAATGCCCGCTCGCACGGCTGTCAACTCCTCGATCGAGCGCGCTGATTAGGAGCTGCGAACGTCGCCATTTGCTTTTTGCAACTTAACAACCGTCCGCCCATCACGATCGCGATCTTGTTGTTTGCAATAACGCTACTATTGCATGCGAGTTTGTTGCATAGCTTTCGAAATGTACGTGTGAGCGGTAAACTTCGGTGACAACAAGCGATATTGTGCGGCGAAACAATGTATTAATAGAAGATAAATTTTGCACGAAGAAACATTCGCAATAATTATGCTATACATAATTGTGATACATTTTCCACTGTGAAATAATGTTGCATTGTGAATAGCAAATTTTACGATGTAGAGAGCGTTTTTTAACGAATATTTATTAATTTTTATTCGTTTCGATTATTATGTATAAAATACTTATATTTGTTATACATGTGATATACTAAACATAGCTACTGTGTCGTGCATATTTTTCGCAACAATTGCAAAAAAGGTATCTTATTGTTTCGCTTTGTTCAACCTGCGCGCATAATGCATCATAAGAATTATTTCATTTCAATCGAGACTGCGAAAATTAAAGGTTTTTGCACTGCAAAAAATACTTTTTTGTGTTAGAAATTGTATTTTGATAAAAAAAAAGATTTCAAAAGAACTGTCTATAAAGTTAATTCAATTCAATTTCATCTTTGCAAAAAAATTAGCAATGTTTTCCATTTCATTTGTCTTGCAATTTGAATCAACTATCAGCCAACAGTTTGATTAATTCAAATTGAAAAATATATGTATATATACACGTAAAGTCACGAGAAACAATCGGAGATTAGCAAGTTCCCTCGGAACGTCGAAATTAATAAGTTTAATCGATTCAAAGAGAAGTTTATTGTTTCGGCCAATAACGATACTTTGAACAATGTCATTCCGCATGCATTATGTCAGTTTAAAATTGTGTAAAGCAGAATTCCAATTGTATCAAGTAGGTTATCCTGAAGTGGAAGTTTCCGTCGATGAAAATACACCGCATAAAGAACTGTTTTTCAAAGTAAAATCTCCATTATATGAATGTTGAAACAAGATCGAAATATGGTCTCGAGAGTCAATAATTTCCCTCCGCTTTAACAGCCGAGTTTCAAGCGCGCATTTCCATGCGCCGAACTTCGGCCGCCCGAAGTGGGTGAAACAATTTTGTAGCCTTTGTAATTAAAGAATCATTAATGTTCAATGGTACGGCGGTTTACGGCAAAGAGATGTAGGGCGCCTTTCAGCCACGGCGACTTGTCTGAATTTCATATCTCGCGAAATTCACAATCAACGGGCCATTGATTATTGGCTGAAACGCAAGCGGAATATTTGGAGCCGCGCGTGTGTGCGAAAGTATTTGCGCGCGTGTGCGTGCACCCAACGCGCATGCACATTAACAACGTATTTTCGCTACAAAGTCGAGCCTCGCGGAAAATTGAATTTACGGCAATCTGATTTCTAGATTTCCCGGCTACAAAGTTACGCGCCTTTCTTTTCGCTTGGCGTTATTTTTTATCCGCTTCCTTTCTTTTTGATTCTTCGTCTCGCGTACCCGTGTTCGCTGTTTCTTGCTGCTCGTCGCTTAAATCCCCACGTGCGTTGAGTTTTCGCGCTGAAAATTACACTATTTTTATACAAAACACGTTAACGCGCTTTTCCGCTGTTTTCGAAATTTACTCTACTGCGCGTCTGTTTTTCTTTTAAGACAATATTTCCGTGTTTTTGGTATTTAATTGCACGTTTGAATGTCAAGTTTTGTTAGTTAACAAACATTTTTATATTTTTGAATCTCATATGTAATGATTCAAAAAATATTGGGGGTTGAATATGAGAAATAGAAATATAAACATTGTTTAACTCAAAAATGTGAAAATGATAACATTTTTTCTGCTTAAAAAAACAATTTTGAAAAACAATTCTGACATTTGTACCTCGAAACTTTACCAAGTTCAAAACTTGTGACGCTTTGCCACGTGACAAACTTTACGCACATTTCATTACTCAGGTTTTTCATGTCATCATTATTATTTTTATTAGTATTATAATTATAATTATTATAGTTATTATTAGTATTATTATTATTGTTACTATTATTATCATTATTATTATTTCTATAATGGATTGATTTGACTATTTTATATTGTCAATTTAACCGAAAATGTTTCGATCGCTGAATTTAATTGGATAAGCATTGTCAATTAAAATGGTTTTCACTTTATATATCTTGGATTTGTGAAACGTTTCATCCGATAGTTTAATCACTTTATCAACTAAATTAAGTATCATAAGTGATTTCAATACATAGTCATAGAGTGATAACAAGTAAAATGCATCATTCCATCAGAAAAGCATTTTTTTTTTCTATTCGGAATAAGAATTATCAATCGTTCATTAACTAATGGGATACATTTATTTCGTATTCAGAGAAATAAATTGTATTTGCGGATTTGAATTATAAAATACCAGGCATTAAGTCGCTAATTGGCCATGAAATATTACGCCGTTCGTTAGCTTTGGACAAAGTTCAAAGCTGAGTTTAGTTTGTACGAGACTTTCAACGTATTCCGTTGTTTTGTTCTCGGGATATTTGTGCTTAACATTATGTATAAAATTATTATTAATGTATAAACATATTCTTTACTGATTGACACGTTTTATGAAAACTGGGACATTCCAATATTATTTCGAATGAAGGTATCTCAATTATTATGATGGTGGATATACACTGCAAAAAATGATGGCATCAAACTTGCAATATTATAAACATATCTACAAACACATACATATACCAAGTAAAAGAAATTTTCTTTTCAAACAAAATTATATTCAGTCGAGACAAAAAAACTGTCAGATTCGCCGGCTGATTAAAAAGAAATAAAAAAGGTGTTAATGCTGCAACATTCGCAGTAAAATAGAATATCGAAAATGTGCAAAAAACGGATGAACAAAATATCAAAAGTAAAAATGAAAAACAATTAAAGTTTGTCGTTAACATGACAGAAGATATAATATCATTCGAACATTTGATTTGAAGTCACAACTCCGAAATAAATGCCTTCGGCTATTTGTTTTGGCGCCCGCTTGTTTACCATCGCGATCGCCGGCCTCGCGCGGCTTCGAAACGTTCGACGAGCGAGCCGTTAAGTCCGGTCAACCGGACGGTTGAACGATTGCGACGACTCCGGAGCAGCACGCGTGAGCAAACGGTATATACAAAATACTACACGAAAAAATGTACTTACTTAAAAAAAAAATAATAATAATAATAATAATAGTAATAATGAAAAAAGGCTACTGCGGCGGCCAAGTAAGCCCGTTCACAGTTCCGGCAAAAGTCTGGCTTGGCACTGGTGGAATGTCGGGGCTACACTGGCATATTCGCCCAGGACATTAGATTTATGATTAAAATATGATTTATGATTATTATACTTTCAAATAGCTCGAAGAATTTAGTTGCAGCGACTGTCACATGTTGATAGAAACTGGCGCGAGAGAAACTACAATGCGCACGCGTTTCCTGATAATCGGCGCTGATCAATCAAATGACTAATCAGTAGCGCGGGAAAATTATTGATCGTCGAAATTTCGATGGTTAAAAAGAAAATTCATGTTTATAAATATAAAGTTACATATGCGTATGTTATTTTAGTCCGGCGGTCACGTTACTTTGAAAGTTTGCATCGGTTTCACTCAACTTTTGCAAAAAGTAAATCAATACATTTTTCATAAAGAAGTTATTAGGATTATAACTCGCATGTATCACTAAATCCAACGCTTATGTCAAATACGATCCAACTTTACATAAGTCAATACGATCTCAAAATAAGCCAAGCATGAGCCGCGAAACATGGAAAACTTTGATGCACATTAGAATCAAGTTCAACTGAATTTCAACTTACGCTGTCAGTCGTGATGCAAAAAAAGAACAAAATGTTATCTTACATACGTCTAATTAGCAGATGTTTCATAAATTACAACACGATATCCCGCGCGCCACTAATTTACAAATAATGGCGTTTATGTGTCGCGGGACAAAACCTAGTTATGACGAGAACACGCTTCGATTGGCGATGCAGGAGCGTTTCAGCTCTGCGTCATAATGCTCTTAACGTAATTAGTAATAAAAATTAGACGACGCAGGCGCAACCAGACTTACGATCCTCACGCACGTATCAGTGTGGACGGAAGGTACCGTGCGTGGGTCCGATTTTCATAAATGTCATACATATTTTCTTTTCTCTTTTATCCTTTGTTGTTATCGTTATTCTTATTGTAAATGTTATTGGTATTTTATTATTATTGATTTTGTTATTGCCACATGGAGAGAAAAAATCGAAAAATTTTGTATAGAAAGCTCTTCTAATACAGTACGCGATTGTACAATATTAGACATAAAGTTTATACTAAAATTTAGGTGTGGTCTGTACTGCTTTTGCAAGCCACCTATACCAAAATGGTATAGACGGCTTGCAAATAGAATAGATGACTGGTATTACATAACTGTCTACTAAATTTGTCGAATTGTTTTATTGTTATTATTTGTATTACTCTTATTGATATTGTTATTAATGTTATTGTTTTTATATTTTGTTTTTTTAAATTCAACACGTTCACAACGTATCATTTATACGAATCGACTGTGAATCCAAAACCCAATTCCCTAAATTACAGATCGAAAGAATAAACGATTCACACGTCCCACGATTGATCACATGGCTGGTGATGTGACATTGAAGGAGTGAAAAGCAATCACCCTGACAATTTTCCTACGAAAGGAAAGTTTTTCAATTAAAATTCCGTCGACAAACGTATGTGGACGCAGGTCGGAAAATGTTTGAAAATAAAAACGGAAGAAATCAATAGTGAAAAAAAAGCGACGAGGCGCGCGACTCGTGACGCTCGCGACGTTATTCAAAACATTTACGAGTGCTTTCTTACGTGACTTCATGCCAAAGGGAAACGCTTATCCTGGCGGAGATAGCCATGGTGGGATCGATACCGGTCGAGCGCGAGCTTATATCTCCGTTCATTAAGTATTCTCCAACTAGCGGGCTTCGCTTCTTTTCAGGACTTCTGCGATAACAAATCGACGTTACATCTCGGATTGTGTGTAGATACCAGACGAACGAAGAAATACGAGCTAATGTGCGATCGCATTTTGCTACGTGATTCCGATCGATATCGGTTTTTCTTTTGAAAAAAAGCAATGTGCTTACAAGCATTTTTTATTGAATTAATATTGAATCGAATTTGCGTCGATTTGATTTTAAATGTGTCTTCTAAGTCCGCTCATCCTGAAGTTTTGAAATATTAAAATTATCTCCACCCATTGTTTGAAACTCTTCTCTAAATTTGAACCTCTTTGCGTGTCGTGAACATTAAAAAAGTCTCAAAATGAGACACTTGTTTTTACAACTCGTTTAACGCTTTTATAAAAATAGGGCATTCAGGAATATTGTTGATAAGTTTTATGTAGGGAATAAAATTTTCTGTACGTGTGACACTCGTAAAATAGTTTTTAAAAATAATACTGTTCTGATTTTCTACGCAAAGAGAATATTTTGAAATTTTATAATTATTTAATTCGTGACTTTGCTTACAAACAAGGTATCGTTTTTTCATTAAAATAATAGTCACCTTTTTATACAGAAAATCATGTAACATTATTTTAAAAATCAAGAATTAAGAATCATTTATTCATATAATATTTATACTTATTGATAAAAAAAAAAAAATCTTCGGACTGCAACCGTTCTTTGTAACTATTTCTTGGTGATCAATACGTATTAAAAATAGTTAACATTTTAATGAAAGTTCCATGACATTAGGTAAATTGACCATCAACAAACAATCTGATCACTAGATCAATCACTTGACACAACGAATAATAAAGAAAACATGTTTTCCTGTCACAATTCCTAAAATCATGACGATCGATAAAACAAACAATTGTAAACGGAGAAAAGTTTCTTCAAATATTACAATTGTCAATAAAAGTTGTGTTAGAAAGAAATAACGAAAACTCATCCTACATTTCTTGATGATATTATTGAAGGCTACTAAACTTTACTGCTTGACAATAAATATTGAATATTTTTTTATTATCTGCGACTTATATTTAAGATCAGTTTAAAATTTGTCGTTTAATTTTTTTTTAAATTACAACATATACTTTACTTAACTAAATATTAATGCGGCTCTTGTGATAATTTTGTGTCATTCTTGAGGAGAGAAAAGCAACGAGGACGAAAAACCAAGTTTTGCTCCCTCGAAAATCCTTTTTGAGCATAGCCACTACCGTTTTTTAAAGAGTAAAACTATCTTTCTGTCTTTCACTTATGACACAGAACACCGTCTTAACCAACTAAGTAAAGTTATACTTTACGCCCTCGGTACATAATATACTAGGTATATACTTAAAGGTTAAAAATGAATCAAATAAACGATGCGATCAAAAGAGTTTGAATTCCTTTATTTTAAATTTAACAACTCTACGTCCAACCTTCTCGTTAATCCTATAAAAGCATTACGTTTTGTTATAAAAAAAAAGTTTTTCAATCATTCGTTCCAAGTTTAATCACGTTTTAAATACTCCAACTGAATTTGTAGAAAGCTGTTAAAGTTAAGGTAGACTGTAATTTCATACAAATCAAAAATTAAATTTACTTTAGCTCGAAAATTAATTATTTCAACCCACCGTAAATCGAAGAACAATGAAACTACATAAAGCAGAATTTTTCCGATCTCGAACAGCGATATATCGATTAGAAAACGAACTGGGCCGTACCCCATTTACCTATTAAATTCAAATTTTTCCGCAGTTCGGAGCAATTACACGTGCATTATGCGGCCGTGCAGAGTTTCGCTCGTCGTCAACCACAAATCAACCGAAAAAAAGCGTGGCTCAACATTTGAACAAGACTTGATTTTCGCCGGTTAATGCAATGACCCGGCGATGGAAACGACGCGCCGTTCGTTCCGCATTATCAAGCCCGCCTGCAATCCTCCCCGTATAATGCGGCATTTCATCGATTTCGGGACCGTAAGACGTTAATTCAGTGTACGGAAGGCGGTGCATTACGTCACGAGTCCCGTGCCCGATACGGCGACTCAACCCTTTTCTTAATCGGTCATGCATAAGCGCCCGCGATTTCGCCCCGTCTGCGATGCGAAAATAAAGTTCACTTTGAATACGACGATCAACTATTTTATCCCTTTGAATGACTGCGTTTTGCAAAGCAACGTGCGTCGGGAATAAATAAACGATTCGAATAAAAGACATAAATAATGTGGCGATAATTTATTTTGAGAAAAATGAATATTCGTGGTAATTACCTGAAGAGAAATGAAATATGGCGTGCCATATTAATCGTATAGTCCCTTTTACATCACCGATGCCCTATCAATGGCATACCCGGTCTGGCCCATGTCGGGTCACTATATAGCATTAATTTTCATTGCTGTGAAATATTTTGTAATCTAGTAGAAATTCATAGGGCGTTAATTGGAATCTAATGCAAGGTGTTCATAAGGCCTTTATAAGTTGACGCTGCCTTATGATGGCCTTATGAACGGCTTGCTTTATATTCCGATTAGTGTCTTATACATTTCTTTAAGGATATTTGCTTGATCCGGCTCTTACAGGGTCTGTATTATATGGCCTTGATAGGTTTTTTGCACTGCCATGGCCCTGATATGGTTTACCATTTTGGATCCACGATATGGATTATATAAGTGCATAAAGGGCCAAAGCAGACAAGAGACATGTCAAAACTCTCCAAAGGCCTGACATGGCTCTGTTTAGGCTGCCCTATTACGATATAAAACCACAGTACTACTGCTAAGGTATTTTATAACTACTATGAATATTATGTGGTACGAAGTGTTCTTTTTTACGAGATCCTGAATTCGTGCCCAATAACCCATTGTATGTAATAAATTAAAAATTAAGAATATATTCTAGCAATATTACATTACATTTTTGATGTCTAGAAGTGTCTCCAATCATGATGAACTAAAACAGTTTTGGTACCTTACAACTAAAGAAACAAATGAATAAAATTTACATAATACGTTATGTAATGTTTCTTTTAATTGAAATAAAATTTAATATAGCAGTTGATACACGTCATGTGATGTATACAAAAGTGTCTAGATTAGATTTATAAGTTTAGATAAGATTTATAAGTAATTGTTAGATAAAGCAAACAGAAATCAATTAGTATTGATTCTTACTGCGGATAATACGTATATCGCTGAGATAATCGAATAATAATTAATTATTAAATTTTAAATTAATTCTTGAATTACGCGACTTAAGTGGTAAAACAAGTAAGGTTTTATTATTAAATATATATTTTATTATTTGTTTCTCCCAGTGTTAATTATCATTCATAAAATATTTGTATGTTATTATTTTTTAATATTACTTCTTACGACGATGCATTTAAATGAATTCCTCAATTTTTCGGTAAGCGGAAAAAATTGCTCGAGAACATATCTCATGAAAATGTCCACGAAAAAAATGGCGATCCGTCGCGGATGATTGGTAGCTGCCATTCCACGACGCGGATCTTCCATTTTGTACATCATTACGAAGTCGTTTATATTGAACGCGTAGCTTCGCCGTGCGGCGCGCTTATCGTGCCGAGAAACCGAGCTTATCTATTAATCATCGAACGTTACACGTGAAAATCGTCTTATGTGTGGCCTGCAATTTTTCCGCGAAACGCACGACAGCGATAATTTTGCGTCGGCTCGCGCCAAGGTCGCGATCGTGAACGCGCCCGAGTCACACGGTCGAGTTCAATACACACGGCTATATCCGGATACGAACGGGAAGTAAAATTGAAGTTTAAAAAGCGGACCTTCAGTGTTAGAAAGACTCCAAAAAAATAAATAACAATTCGTGACTCGATAAACAGGAATTCTGTGAGAATTGTACTTTTCATTTACTTTGATTAGTGAGCAATTAATCATAATTTTAGCTTATTTTTTTATTTGAAAAATATACTCGATAACAGATTTAATTTGGCAGAAAATTGATGATGAATCAGCTATAGCAAAAAATATGCAGAATTAATGTATATTACGATGAAAGTAATAAAGTTGAAAATGCAAAAATTATTCTATTGCACCGAAAAAACCATATTGTACAATGTATATTGCATTTATTTTATATTGTAATCGATAACGTTCAAGTAGTAATTTAAAATTTATATTATAATTTGCCATGTGCTTCGAAATCAGCGCCGTCTACAACTCAGGTGGGCCAAACCTCCTGCACCGAATTATTGATATAATAAGGTTATAAGTTTCATTTTCTTTGTGTAACTTTAAATTAACATCTATTATTTATTCATTGATGGCGTCAAATATCTTAATCATTTTTTAAATACTTTTATGTTTCTCATTTTAAAAAAGATTAAAATTAAACTATACTTACAAATAATTTGAAACTGCGAGTTTTTGAAAATAAAAAGTTTGTTTTTACAGTGAACATCATTGTAACCCCTATAAACAATACGATGTCGTATCTTTTACATTGCACTATACTTTTCAACGCGTATTTCTTAGCGCGCGAGAAATCGAGCCCCATTCGACGATATGTTCAAATGATTGAGCTCAAAGGTAAATTTCGTATTATACATGCCAATGAGATATAAAAAACGATGTAATGAGAAATGTAAAGCAATATGCATCTCGTCGACGAAGGAAATTTAATCTGCGTTGAAATCTCGCATCTCGACTAGTTTACGTTCTGTGATCTTATTAAATTGCAAATCTCCTTTTGCTCGGGTTAAACGAAATTTAAGAAGTCATATTTTTAACGGCGCGTCGTTTACGACGATTGTTGTTGCACCACTCGGGGGTAGCAGCGATGATCTGAGAATTTCGTCGTAAAAATAGTCGCTTTGCCTATAATAACGTAATTTTTTCCTCTTTATATCACTTTTTTTTATTTATTCGCAAAAAAAAAAAGGATTATTTTTCACGTGAAATAAAGAAATTCGCATTCATTTGACGAAGAACATATATTTTGTTAGAATTAAATAAAATTGTTAATTATTATTTTTGCACTAAAATTTGATTTTATATTTTACTTCAAAAATGTAAAGATACAGTAAAAATTATACTTTACATTGTCTCTATATATTCTGTATATATTAAAATTGAATGTTGAATTGCTTTCCGACATATATTCTAGAAGAAAATATTTTCTATTAAACATCGATGACATTCAATTCACAATTAGTCCTAATGAAAAAACTTTGTGTATCTCGAATGAAAAATAACATTTTCGACATTCAACTTACAGAATTACTTCTGCATTTGTGTACTTCTTTCCGCATTAGATCTAATAATTGCGAAACGCTAATTCGTTTTATCTTGCAATTGCAGTCGCATCTCCACCAGACAGAAGGATTACAAAGGATGACATGGGAGTAACAGGTACCGCGGCCAACACAAGTTCAAATGCAGGTCCAAGTTTGCCGAGCGACTCGCCGACGACGCGCTCGCCGGCTCCATCTTCCCCCGGCAAAAATGGCCAGATGTCCCGTGAGTTACGATTCTTTTATTTGCGACGGGCGCGAGCGATTTGATGAAACTTTGATACGCGTTTACGCCGCGACAAATGGAAACGGCGCTGTAATCTCGCTGATCGCTTGGCGATATTGCACTTTTTACAACTTCTCCGCTTCGCCGCGTTATTTAATTCCGGCCTTCCCGCCGCCTCTTCGAGTCACAAGAAAAGCTCGGCTTATATTGTTCGAATTCGACGAATTTCAGCGTATTCGGTATGATGAGAATTGAAGATCGAATTATTGTGAAACGTTATGAAATGGAGATAAGTTTTCTGCGAATATGGTTTTGCGTATACTTTTTTTTTTTCGTATCATTTAGGAACCGTATTTTAAGTAACCTTTAAAATTGCATACGTTTAAAACGATAAGTTTGCTCGTCACGTTTTAATTGCAATTGTTTTGGCAATTATCCTCGATGTTATGTTAGAATTTAAATAGAGGCACGTACCAAAGAAACCCGTTTGGATTATGTGATGCGAGGAGACTTGTTTCGGCATATGACTTAGTCGTATGATGATGTTAGCCAGTGGTTGTTGCAAAATGTTGCAATTCGTAATTATATGGTAGCGGGCTTTTATATTAATTGACGCTTTTATGTAAGTTTCGTAAAAGATGAAATTACGTAATGCGGGTGATTTTATTCAAGTTGTTCAAGTTTTTAAGTTACAAGTTAATTTAATTTGAATTATGTAATAAGTTTAACTTGACAAATTTTTATTGTCGAATTATTGTCGAATAAAAGAAACTTAAAGTTTAACGATTTCTGAAGAAAATGTTACTTTTATTTTCACTCGTTTGCATTTTCTATCATTAGTAAGATTTGGTCGGATGTGGCCTTAATCGCCTGGGCGAGATAAAATTACGTTTTAAAATATGTCAGGAATTAAAATCATATATCCCTCGTTTATTACCAAATTAATGCCTTTATAATTTACGTTGTGGAGAAGCTTGCTTTTAAAAAAATGATCTCGTAAAAACTCGTTACAATCGGGAAGAATATGTACAATAAAATTAATTTTCATATTGATCTCCCAATGAAAAATTGCCAGAGCTGATTAAATGGTTCGACAGTGGTCCAGTACTGGCTGCCAGACTCTGGTAGCCAAACTTGAGATTGTGCTGGCTCGACTACGTTTTACAACACGTATTTAATAAGC
>JABFOV010000845.1:0-30976 GCA_022817685.1 Aradophagus sp. ZL-2020
TTCGTAGTCCTGTCTACAATGTAATATGCATACGAACTAGCATATCTCTCTCTCTATATTTTTATCAATTTGTTTAATTTATAATAATTTTTATATTTTTTTTTTTTTTTTTTTATTAAATTTTTTATATTTCAAATAATAATTCATACCATGATAAATTTTGTTTTATTCTGATTATTACTGTCTCATTTTCTTATATATATAATTTTTGATAATGTATTTCGTCTAATTTTTGATAATTTTTTTACAGAATTTAAAGAAATCATGGCATCCTTCAACTCAAAAAAATATGGAGAAAGTCTGGAAGGCGGAACAACAAAACAACCAAGAAAAACGAAGAATAGCTGAACTTAGGCGCGAAATTGAAATGGAACGAGACAGAGAAGAATTAAAAGAGCAGGCAATGCAACAAGGCGTCATTGAGAAGAATGATAATAAAAAGCTAGATTGGATGTACAAAGGTCCTAACAATGCTGTTGACCGAGAAGAATATCTGTTGGGAAAGCGAATAGACAAAGCTTTTGAAGAATCTCTGCAAGTTTCTAAGGATACTAAGGCTGAGAAGCCTACGAAATCCCATGTAGAACATGGTAAAATTTAAATAATTGTTGCATAACTTTAATTATACTAATAATGTATTTATTATAATTTTCAAAAAATCCATCTTCTAATGAAAGTGCGTTACATTTTTTAAATGAACTTCTAATGTCTGTTTTTGATTATATTCTTAGACATAGTCAATTTTTTTATACTGCATTTTGCTATTTCTACATTATAAATATTATATATACATATATGTATGAATGCTGTATGTACACTGTAATTATGTATATTATATTGCTAGATTTTTTCACCCCAAGAAAATGTAATAAGAGAGGTGGCACTGTATTTTAATTACTACTAACTTTACTAATAGATTCTTCTATTTCTATTTTATAGAATGCATTCCACCATCTTTAAGAAATTTTGTTGGAACTGAACAAGTTGATTTAGCGAGGAAATTACAAGAAGATCCTTTATATGCTATCAAGAAAAAAGAAATAGAATCTCGAGCTCAACTGTTGAAAAATCCGCTTAAATTGAAACAACTTAAAGAAATGGTACAGTATAACTTGTTAATGGTATAAGTTATATAATTCACTTGAAAACAATAATCATTTTTATTTTAAATTATTTTTGAATGTAATACTTGCATTGTAATTCTTGACATGATTACTAATTTAATAAATTTTTTATATCAGCTTGAAAAAGAAAGAAGGGAATCCAGTAAGAAATCGAAAAAGAGGAAAAAGAACAACATAGATGATAAGCTTGATTCTTTGTTAAGAAAAAAGTACAAAAAACTGAAAGGTAAAATCAGTACTGAGGATTTGATCAAGCAATTGAAAAATCAAAAGGACAAAAAGAGGAAGGAGGGAAAAAGAAGGAGAGACAGTAGCAGCAGCAGTAGTTCTAGCAGTAGTTCTAGCAGTAGTTCGAGCAGCAGTTCTAGCAGCGAATCTAGTGATTCCGACAGTTCATCTAGTTCTTCTAGTGATGAAAAGAACAGAAAGAATAAAAGGAAAGATAAATCACTGTCTCGCCAAAAATCATCTAAAAGAAAACATGAAAAACACAGTAGCAAGAAAGATACACATGATAATCACGAAAGCAGAAGAAAAAAATCAAAAAGATCTAGATCGAAATCAAGGTCTACATCGAGATCAAAACGTAGATCTCAGAGTAACGAAAAACACAATGTTAAAAGTCATTCCAAACACGATAGTTATGGATTAATGGTGAGTTAGAATTTTTTAAGGCAATGACATCTGAGAAAGAAGCAAACTGAGCTTTTACTTGCATATAAAATAGTTGACTACTTGGCATAATTAATTTAATAAACTATTTTATATTTTTAAATTACTTTTTTTTAATACGAATTATTTGATTTTGCTTGTTTATTTAAAATTAATGATTAAAATTAGTAATTATTTTTGTAATTTACTTTACTTAAAAGAAAAGAAAAAAAATTTGTTTTCATATACGTTCAACATGAAATTAATTATGAATTATAATCTTTATTTGTTTTTCACACAAAAATGTATATTTTAGAAAGCAGACGGCTCAAAATTAATTAAAAGAGAAACGTCACCTATTAAAAGTAAGAAACTGAAAAGCATCCCAAAGGAAGAAAAGAAGTACGTCCCTGTTAAACGTGAAAAATTAACTGAGGAAGAGAAGCAACGGAGATTAAAACAAATGATGAAAGATGGTTCTTCGCGATCTAAGGAATTAAGTCAGAAAGTTAAAAAATATCGCGAGGATGAAGCGAAAGAGAAAAAAGATCAATCTTTCAGTAAAGATTTTATCAGGTAATTATATAAATAAATCTTTAATCTTTTTATTTTTTATTTTTCAAGATGGCTAAATTAGTTGTTAAATATTAATAAAAAAAATATTGATTGCAAATTTTTATTTTACTGAGAATAAATTTCAACTTAATTCAAACTTTTTATTGATTTTACAAAATTATAATAAATTTTGACTGTTTAAGTAGTTATTGACTAAGTATTCAATAATTAATTAAAGTAAAAAAGAGAAAAATAAATAAATAATTTCATTGTAATATTAATGTTTATTTTTATTTTATAGAAATGAATTAGCAAAAGCGGCAAAATCAAGCAGTCTTGAATCAAGAATAAGATCTAATCTAAACAATATTCAACGATCAAAGTCATCAATGAATTCAAATTTCGCTCGGAGATAATACTTTATTAGTTAAGTCTGAAGATATAAAATGTATTATATTGTATATACTTGTTTACATAATGTATAGTAAAAAGATTTATGACAATATAAAATTAATCGTTTAAACGAATTCTTAATTATTTTTAATTAATTGTATGTAAATTGGAGTAAACAATATAACTTTCTTGTAGTCAGTTATCTTGCAATTTTGTCCTTTACACAATGAGACAAAACTAAAATTAGCTTGTTATGAGTTAATTTATAAAGAAAAATATAAAATAATTTTTTATAAAAATTGTATTTTGTTAATAACAAATATAAGATATACAGAAATAAAAAAATGTGTATCTTCTTTTTTTTATAGAAAGAAAAATTAAAGGTAGATTTACTGAAAATGTAAATAAAAAAACGTTTACAAGCAATGTTCAGGGCAAAATAAGGATGTTGATAAAAGAAATGCATTGACAAAGAAGAATAAAAAAAATACAATGCAATTTAGTCATAATTAGTATATTTTCAATTATTGGTGAAATTAAAAAAAATTATATTTCTGAATTTTGAAATAAAATTTTGTAATCTAATAACATACAACAGAACATAAACAATAATCTTATTGAATAATTTTATACGACCTTAAAGTTATGTCAAAACAATATCATTATCACATTTTAAGCTTATCGGCTACTTTTAATATCTTTCAAATATTTTATCTTTGGTATCATCATAAATATCATAAATTAAAAACAACTCTTACGAATTGAAGTTATTTGATTTAAAATCTAAACTAGAATTCTGACAAAGGCAGTGGTTATTGCCTTAATTGTAAATTTTAACAAAAGTGTAGATAAGTAATTATGTAAAATAGGTTATGTTTTATGATATAAATATTGTAAAAACTAGTTTGCCGGTACGTATTATGGGAAGGTCATATCAGTCATTATTATGTAAGAGCGTTTCAATATTTTAAGAAAAATGTTGCGAACAAATTTAGAGTAATCTTTTCTCTTTATCACAATAATTGAAATAATGTTTGTAGTAAAACATAACTTAATAACAATTACATTGCCTATTTATTTTTTACCAATTATTTTTAATAAACGTTCATCATAAAATTATACATCTCATATTTTTAATTTCGTATTTACCTTGAATTAGCGAGAAATGTTTTGAAGAAATTCATTTACACATCTATTTTGCTATTTTCTTGATTAAAGTTGTTACCAACTTTGTATTACGTTGTACCTCAACTATAAAGAATAACGAATTAATATTTTGAAACATTTTATCAAATATAATACTGAAATAAAAAAATATCCAAAATAAATTCTAATCATAACAATAGCGTTCGGCCTTTTCTTTTCACAATAAAATACAAGAAACAAATAATTATCATTCGATTTAGGACAAAGAGCGCGATCATTTTTATGTTGGTCAACCAATCTGATTTCGGCCAATCAGACGGCACAGTTTCAAATTCAAATGAAAAACAAACGAAATGAAGAAAGTTGGTGTAAAACCTACCCAGCAAATGGCAGTTATCGACAAGTCTTCGTACAGTTTTGAGCATTTTAATTTTAATTTTAATTAAAAAATCAATGTACACATTATTAAGGGACTTATTTCGCGCATTTCCAGTGAATTAGTATTTTTATCATTCGTATTACTAGATTGTAAGCGGCAGCAAAAATGACAAGCATAAAAGTAGCAATCAAATTGCGACCTTTAATTCTACGTGAATTAAAAGAAAATTTGACAATACAATGGAAGGTCAACGGTAACACCATTTATTCACTGGATGCAGAAAGTCGAAAAAAAAATGAAAATGCTTTTCAATTTGGTAAGTAATCGTTATTTATTTTACCAACCATAACCTTGATATTTTTTAAATTTGTTTGTTTATTTCTTGTTGTTTTTCAATAAAACAACGATTCATCGCCTAATTAATGTTTTTATCTTTTTAAGGGAAACAATTTCTTGAATCTTCAAATTTTTGTGTCAAATTTTTATAAGTATGCGATTTTTCAAATTTTCAAATATTCAAATTTTTATAAGTATGCAAAATGTTAGAAACAATTTTGCATTCGATATGATTTATTCGTTAATTCGTTAATTCGTTTATTAATTTATTCGTAATATTTATTCGTTTATTGATGATATAAGAAACCTCATTTTATATACTGAAAAATGATTACTTTGGTGAATATATAAAAAAATCGTACAGATGACATTTACGTGATGGAATATAATAAAATTTTCTATAATAAAAATGTTTGTTCATTTGTACTTAAACATTACATTTTATTTTTGAATGTTATTATTATCGAATCACAGGAAAAGGAAAACAACCTACTTAATTAAAATGTAAATATGAGCTAGACAGTAATAAGAAAATTTTCAAGTTGCCACACAAGCGGTCTGCATGAATGTAATTTTTAACAGTTCTGCTAATTATTGCAAACTTGATCAAAATGATGTGAATATTTCAATAATGAACAACATTTTTTCTTCTTTGAGTTAAAAATTTTCAAAATGGACAATAAATTTATCAATTATCAAAATATATTTAATTTTTTTTATTTAACAAAATTAAAATAATTTTTAACTGATAAATCAAAGTATGGTTATGTTAAAAAATTGAAATCTTGAAATAAATTTACATTTCATTCGACATCTTTCACTGTTAAAATTATTAGTTAATTTCAGATAGAAATTTTCTTTGCAATTTCCTCATTTCTATTCATATGTTAAAGATTATTTATTTGTAATAAAAAAAAATTTCTCTCAGAGTACTGAATGCGTAATTTTAAGCGTAACAGATCAAAATTCTACTAACTTACCCAATCTTTGAATTGACAATCATTGAATGTCTTCAACCAAAAAATAATATCGTCAAACGATTCTTAGAAAAATTGATCCCACAATTTCCTTTTATTATTTTAAACAATTTTTAATAATAAAGAGAAATTAGAGAATCAATTTCTCTAAATTTATCATCTAATTTTGCAAGAGATAGCATAAATATGATAATATAAAGTAAAAAGAAGACAAGGATCTTTTAAGGTTGAAGGTCTCATCAAAATTTTTATAAAAAGGTGTAAAAATTGTTAGAACAAGTCGAAATAGATTTGCAATATTTCCTTATTGATTAAAATTGTTAGTTAATTTAGTGAATATATTTCTAGTGGAAATTGGTAAAAATTCTCTAGCATTGTTGCATCATTCAATTTTCTGCGTAAAAGCAACCGAAAATAATGATCTACACAAATAAATAAGAGACTGGTCTTCTTTCAAAGAATTATCAAACAAACATATTGATATGCACGTTTTTCTACCTGAGAGTACAACTCTTTTCATTTTCCTTTGACCTGGAAGCATCTTTGGTTTTTACATTTTACATTTCTTAAATTCCTCATAATATCACTTACAAACTTATATCACATAATCATTAGTAAATAAACAGAAGTTGTTTAGTTATTAACAATGAATGTCATTAAACTTTAATTTTAATAATTTTGTTAATTTTCATAAACTTTTACAAGAACCTTTATAAATTTAAATTTTTTATGTAAAATTACTTTTACACCAAGTATATACAAACACCAAAACACTTTTCATATTTTTTGAATAACTTTTTCTTGATTATTGTTCTCCTTTCAACTTCAACTTCGTTCATTTATATGAACATTAAAAAAGTATAGACAATACTTTATCCAGTTAAATTCTGTCTAATCTAATTTCACTTTGCAGAGTCCAATGGACGCAAATTTCATTGGTTGACACTATCCCCACTTTGCCTAAAATCGAACACGGCAAGGGACACTTCGTCATGAACAAAATTTCTATTCTATTCAATTTTCCCTTTCTCGTTTGAACGTCCACAAATATGTTTTAAATTAGGGCACACTGTTTCTGATTTTTGATTACAGAAATGAAATATAATATTTATTCCATCATTAATAATAGATGTATTTTATAACAGATGTCTGACTATTATTATTAACAATATTTTTGCAATGTCACTATTATTTTTATGGAAAATTACATAATTTTTTTTATTGTTTCAGACCACATATTTGACATGGAAACAACCAATTATGAAGTTTTTGACACAGTTGTTAAACCCATAATCGAATCCGCCGTCAAAGGTTTCAATGGAACAATTTTTGCTTATGGACAAACAAGTTCTGGTAAAACGTTTACAATGATGGGAAACGAGTGCCATCTAGGAATTCTCCCACTCACAATAGACAAAATATTTAATGAAATAACAAACACATCTGGAAGGGAGTTTTTATTAAGGTGTGCAATTACTTTTAAACAACAATTCAATATTTTAATAAATTTTATTCATTTTATAAAATTTATTCATTTATATTCATCATTTATTTATTTATTTATTTTTTTTTGTTATGTTAATGCTTCTTGCGAATACAAATATGAAATTGTAAGAAATTTAATTTGTTTTTCAATTTACAGAGTCGCTTATGTTGAGATATACAATGAGGTAGTCAACGATTTACTTGACAATAGTAATCTAAATTTGAAAGTACGGGAAGAAAATGGAGAAGTGGTTATAAAGTGCAAAGAAGAAGTTATAACGTCTCGCGAGAACATTTTATCATTAATGAAAAAAGGAGATAAAAATAGAAGAATTGGAAAAACTGACATGAATGAATACAGTAGTCGAAGCCACACCATTTTCAGATTCGTAAGCAATGATCCAACAATGTCGCATATTTGTAGTTATACATTAAATTTAATTATAAATGTAGTTATACATTTAATTTAAAATTGCCTTTTTCGAATTATTTTTCGAGATGAAAACAAAGGACATAATCTTTTTATGATTACAAAACTCAAATCCTGAAACGTGTAAAACATTTATTTAACTCATTTCAGACAATTGAAAGCAAAGACACAAGTAGTAATTCTGACGGAGCAGTGCAAGTTTCTCAATTAAATTTAGTGGATTTGGCTGGATCCGAAAGAGCAAGTGCTACTGGTGCAACTGGTGAACGTTTTAAAGAAGGCAGGCATATTAATTTATCGCTAAGCGCATTAGGGAAGGTGATTATGCAGCTTAGTGAAAACCAAGAATATGTTAGTTTCCGGGACAGTAAATTAACAAGAATCCTACAAGCATCCTTGGGTGGCAATGCCATGACTGCTATTATCTGTGCTGTTACTCCGGCGGTCATTGATGAGACAGCGAATACTCTTAAGTAAGTCGAAGTACAATGTTTTTAAAAGTATTTATTTATATATTTATTCATAGAAATTTAAAAAATTATTGGAAATTCGTCAATAAATGATATGAAGTCATATCGTTATCTTTTTTTTTTATTTCTTTAATAATTTCAATCGTTTTATACGTTACATTAGAGTTTCGTTAATTAATGTTCTTAATAATTTTATATTTTGCAAATTTTAGACCTGCTTGAAAAGTAGTATATTTTTCATCAAAGGATGAAAGCGTCACATTTAGTGATAAAAGTTAAAGGTACCTTTATATGAATCACTGAAACGTACTTGCTTTATGTTACCAACATTTTTTTAGTAGAACTAACTGCTTTTCAAGTTGTAAAGTCGCTCTTGAGCATTTGAACAGCTCCAGGGTGGTAAGTTCCACTTTACCACTCTCTAATATGATCCCTAAAATAGACATAATAGATGCTTCGGGCACACTAACGCCCTCTGCGATGATATATTATAATTTTATCAACTATTAAAAGTGACATCATGAACAACTTTCATACGACTCATATACTTACAATTGTTTTAAAAAATGTAGTTAAACACGTGGCTGGCGTCAATTATGTCAAAACAATAATCAAATAATGCTTCTATGAAAAATATTAAATAAAAACTGATATATTATCACTTTATTAACTTCTAACATGTATATATAACGTTTTGAATTACAATTTTTTTCAATTACAATAAAAAAAATAATTAATTTTTTAGAAGTAATTGTAATTGTAAAAAGTAATTACATTCAAAAATGTAATCAATTACTCATAACAATTACTATGAAATTTATGTATTTAATTACAGCAATTAATTATTAATTGTAATTAATTACTGTCCATACCCGGTTTATAAACACATTTTCTTATGATAAGTATCAATTCGATAAATAATACTATAGTGTTTGAAAAAAAAATCTTGTTTGCATACTTTTTCCAATAACGTTTCACAAATAATAATTTAAAAAATGTCTATAAATCATTATTGTTCAAAAAAATATTTTAGCTAAAAAAATTATTCTGTATTTGATAAATATTTAGTTACGAGTTCGATCGATTTAATCGAATGAAATTCGTGTTCGATTGGATATTGATAATTCAATAAGATATCAAATAATCGAATCGAACACAAGTTTGATTAGATTAAATCGCTGAGTCGATTTTAGTGAAAACTCGAATTTGGTGAATTTATCTGGTAGTTCCAACCTATTCCATCATTAAAACACGTTTAATACAAATTATGAAACTTCAAATTTTCGTTTTTCTTCTTTAACAATGGATGTTCTAATTGTATATTTACATAGCTGGTAAGATACCATATTTTATTAAAAATATATGATAAAATCAGAATGATGCATTCAAAATAACAACTCCGTAATATGTAAAAATGAAATTAAATTACTGATTCAAATATACTAGTACTTAAAAAATGTAAATTTAATTTTCATAATTTTTATACTTAAATGTATATATATAATATTGGTATGTATTAATTATATTACAAATTTTATTGTGGTCTTCCTAGTTAACAATAAATAATACTTCACATTATTTTTGGCATTATCTGACTTGTATAACTGAGTTACTTATATCATATATATGGGTAATCCATATGAGTAAATAGTTAATTTAAACTAGTCAGGTAATACCAAAGATAATTTTATGAGGAGTTTGATGTCATTTTATAATTTACTTTTATTTATTTTAATTTCTTATTAAACATAATTTTTTTCTTACTTTATAAGGAGGAAAAAAAATTTAAATTTATTAATTTTCTTTGTTATTCTTTAATTTTTTAGTTTCGCCTCGAGAGCCAAAAGTATAAAGAACAAACCTAAGCTTAATGAAGTTATGTCTGATGCTGCGCTTCTGAAACGATATAAAAAACAAATTGATATACTCAGTCAAAAATTACAGGTTACTATTTATTTTTACACTTCTTAATTTACTTAATTTACTTCAATTTTATTGAAACTTCAACAAAAAAAAAAAAAATAAATAAATAAAAAAAAAACATAGTTTTTATAATTGAAAATAGTGTATATAAAGAAACCAATGTTTTTATCAGAAGAAAACATTAATTTTTTTTCTTATACTTTTGATTACTATTGCATATTTTCAATTTAGTCTTTGTAATCAATCAAAATAATATTCTTTTTATTGTCAAAAACAGAATCTAGATGACAAAACTTCTTCCGACGAAGTCAAGGAAATGGCGAACGAGCTAGAAGAAGCCAAAAAGAAAAATGAAGCGCTGCAAGAACGAATCAGTATGTTACAAAGAAGTATATTGACAAGCGATACAAAGAACCATGCTACGGAAAACAGAGAAAACACGAAACGAAAAGCCAAACGACGACAGACCTGGGCAGCGCCGCGTATTAATTCTCCATTACAAACCATCGTCGAAAGTAACTGTGAAAGGGTTTACGATGTCGTCGAGATCGAAGATAGCGGCATTCCATTATCTGATTTTGAAATCCAGTTATACACCAGTCAACAAAACATCATACTCGACGACGATGACTCGCCCGTAAGTCATAACACTTGTACCATAAGCGATGGGGCGAGTTATTATGATCATAACATTGATACGCTACGAAACTCGCCCGGCACACCAAAAGCTGTTCTGCGAGAAAAGTTGAGTTACACGATTGGCGAGCTCGAAAGCCTTCGCGAGCACACGACACTGGAAAAGCAGCTGCGTGCTGAAGATGAAGAAAATGACTTGCGAAAAGAGTTTGCTGAACTCAAATTTAAGTTCCAACAGATGCGTCGTCAAAATGGACTTTTGGAAGAAACTATTATCGAGAAGGAAACGCAAATGCAAAAGATGGAAGAAAAGAACAAAGAATTGGAAAACAAGTTGGCCGAAAGTAAAGCATTGAAGCCTAAACCGAAGAGAAGTATTCCGCTGATGAGTCCTAACGTTGGTAAATCGATTTACGAAGGAGAAAATGTGGAACTGAAGAAGAAACTAAAGTTGGCCGAAAAAGAGCTTAGTGCATTGAAAACAACTGTAGCAGAGACGGAAAATCAACTTGAAAAATGTATCAAGGAGAAAGATAATTTACAAGCATTGCTAAAATCATCGGAAGAACAAATGTTGGAATTAAGGGGCAAAGTTTCAAAGTGTGAAGAGAAAATGGCTGAAATGGAGGTAAACAAACAGGAGTTGATCGAAAAAGGGAATCAAGACAAAGAAAAGTTTAACGATTTCCAACGCAAGATTGAAACATTACAAATGGAAAATGACGTGTTAATTGAAAAAATGAACCAGTTGGGAAAAATGCGTCGCGAGAAAGAAGATTTGATGGTCAGAAATAAGGAGTTGGAAGAAGAAGTGTTAGAAATGGAAAAGTTGCGTGATAATAATAAGGACTTACAGGAACAACTTCACACTCTCTTAAATAACGACAATAAATCTGAAATTGATGATTTGCAAAAAATCAATTGCGAATTAAAATTGGAAAAGGACTTATTGAATGAGAATTTGAAAAAAGTATCAGAGGAACGAGAACAGCTTCAATCACATGTAAAATCACTTGAAGGAGAAGTTAATGATTATCGAGGTAAAAACGTTTGTTTTGAAAAAGATGTACAAAATCTTAAAGAAATGAATGCCTTGTTGAAACAGCAAATTGTCGACTTTGAAACGAAAATTCGCGAGATTGAACAAAAAGCCTCAATATTAGAAGAATCTGAAAAGTCTTTGAGCCAACAAGTAACATTCTTGGAACAACAATATTTCGAAGTTCAGAAAGAATTGGAGTCCAAACAAAAACTTGAACGTGAATGTGATGAACTAAAAGAAAAGATAGAAAGATTAGAAAATGCTGGTATCACATTAGTAGAAGAAACCGTTAGTCAACAGTGTGAACTGCATAATGCAGAAAAAGTTGAACTTCAAAACAAGGTATCCAAACTTGAAAAAGAATTAGAAAACCAATTAACTCTCTTCAGCAACTTGACTTTAGATTATGAAAAAAATCAAAGTTACTTACAAGACGTAGAAAACAAATTGCAAATACTTCAGTCGGAGAAAGAAACTCTGATTAGTCAATTGGAAGAAAATCGGCAGTCTTTGGATTCTGAGAGTAATTTAATGAACGAAATCATGCGTCTAACGGAAGTGCAGATTACTCTTCAAAAAGAACTTACTAAAGAGAGGCAGAAGATTGAAGAATTAAAATTGCAATTTGAAGAGCAACAAAATCTAGACAGAGTCAAACTTGCAGATCTTGCAGAATTGTTGAAAGTAAAAGAAAATCAATTCAGAGAACTGGAAAAGAACTTTGAAGAACAAGTTAAGTTGAATGAAAAACAATACAATGAAAAATTAAGTATTCTCGAGGATAGTGAAAAACTTCAAGAATTATTAAACAATGAAAGATTGGAGTTTACAGCGCTGAAAGAGAAATTTGAAGAACAAGAGTCCTTTATCAATGAATTAAAACGCAAATTAGATGAGTGTGAACATGAAAAAGAATCTTCTGATTGCAAAGTAAAAACTTTATCAGGACAAATTGAAGAATATCAAGATGAACGCACGCAACTACAAAAGAAGATAGAAGTATCAGAAAATCAAATCCAAGAGTATGAATGTAAATGTAAAAAATTGGAAGAAGAAATAGCCGGAGTATCAAATCTCAAGGAATTGTTAAATGAAGAAAAAATGAGATTTGAAAACTTGAAGGTGAAATTTGAAGAACAACAGTGCCATGTAGTTAATTTAGAAGAAAAAGTAGCAAAATTCCAGAAAGAATTAATAGAAAATAGTGAAGGTTTAAAGGAAATTAAGTTGAAAAATATTCCAGCAGAAAACGCAGCCAATTCAAGTGTCATTCTTACTTCTGATCTAGTAAACGCTTCAAATATAATGATAGGAAATGAAACCGTACGTGATATGTCATCACCTTTAGTCAGCAAGGTCAATGAACAATTTCAAAAAAGCTCGCCAAACACAATGGACTCTAGCTCTATTTTCAATAACGATAGTTACATTGATAAAATGGAATTTAGTCAAGACGAAACCTTTTCGGATGCTGATTCTGTCATGGACAAAAGTATTTTAGTCAATGAGAACAGAAAGCTGAAACTTCAGTTACAAGCAAAAATCCAAGAAAGAAGAGACATTGAAAATGCTGTTCAAGATATGAAAAAAGATATTAGCAAGCTTCAACAAACTATTTTTGACATCAATTCCGAGAACACGAGGTTTAAAGAAATGGAAACTAAATTACAGGTAAGTTTAACCTTATTATTTTATATTTTCTATATTTATTATACATTTGATGATTTTTTTTTAATTATCCGTTTTTCCCACAATTAGGCAAAAAATGATGAATTACTCATCGAAATAACTGATATTACTGCCGAAAAAAACAAGCTTGAAACTAAGTGTTTGACATTAAATACAAAAGTTGATACCATGCAAGCTGAAATTGAATGTCAAGTACAAAAACAACTTGCCGATTATCAACGAAAGTTAGAGGAAAAAGAAGCTGACTTTATAGAAATACAGAAAAACTTGACAGAAATTTCGGAGGCATTAAGACTTGAAAATGATGATCTATCAAAACAGTTACAGTTACAGACTGAAGAAACGGACAAGTTGAAGCAAACCATTGCAGAATTAACTGAAAATGCTGATCGTATTGCAACACTTTGCCAAGAAAATGAGGAACTCAAAAATCATGTTCTTGAACTTAAAAAGCAGATTAGAGAACTCACGAATGAAAATGAAACATTGTCAATGGATTTGATGGAAACTGTGGAAGATTTGCAAAAATCACAAAACTCAGTTGAGCAGCTTCTCGTGAAAATCAAAACTTTGGAAGATCAAGTAACACAGTTATCAGCCCAGAATGAAAAGCTAGCTAACATAAAACCTTGTTCTTGTTGCAAATCCAAAGACGAAATACAGGATCGACGTTCATTGAAGAAGGAAATCAAACATTTAAATCAACAGTTGAAAGTTCTTCAAATGCAGTATGAACAACAAGTCACGGACACTGAATCCCTTCGCATGAAATCTAAAGAAACATTAGACGAAAGTTTACTGAACGATAGTCTCAATGTGTCCTTTATTCAAGAAAAAGTCAATTTTGCAGATGAAGAATTTAATTCATTGAAGGATGTTCACAAGTTGTTATCCATATCGTTTCAAGAAAAATGCGCTGAAATCGAGAAACTTCAAAATATTATCGCAACATCAATGTCGGATGGAGTGCATTCAACACAGGTAGAAATGAAGGACAAAATCAACAAGTTGTCTAAAGATTTGCATGACTTGAGACATGATTTAAAGAAAATGTCGAGTAATCACAAAAGCATTAAGTCCGTTTTGGATAAATTTGTGGAAGATAAAGCAAGTTATAAGCAGCAAGTAGAGCAATTGAAAGATGAAAATGTTGCATTACAAGAAAAGGTATTTATTATTAGTATATTTTATTTTAAACAAATTATTATGATAAAATTATTTTTAATTATTCAAAATGAATATTATATATAAAAATAAAATACATAGAACCTGTGAAGTAATAAATTGATTATTAATTATTATTTTTAATTATTTCAGGTAACTGAAGCAGAGATTAAATCAACCACCATGTCCAAAGAATTTCTGACTGTTGAAACAGAGCTTCGAAATGAAAAAGCAGAACTTGAAAGTGTGATAGATAAACTGAAAAGTGATAATGCCAACTTCAGTGATGTAATAAGCTCCTTACAAAAATCTGTTGAACAAATGAAAAAAGTAGAAGCGGCATTAAATAACGAGCTTGGGACCTTAAAAGAGGAGAAAGAACAACTGGTTGCACGGCAAAATTATACAGAAGTTACTTTGCAAGAATATAAAGATAATATTGAAGTCTGTGAATCTAGACTCAAAGAATCCACAAAGAACTTGAATGATCAAATCAACGAAAACAATAAACTTAGAAATCAATTGACAAAGCTGGAATCAGAAAACCAGAAATCCAATCTAGAAAGTGATATAGTTCTTGCCAAAAAAGAGTTGGATGAAACAAGGGGATGCATTCTGAAAGAAATTAGAAGCCTTGACCCAAACATGGACATTTCAGTGAAACAATCAGTCAGTGAACTCTTTTTCAAATTCTTAGAAGCACTTATGAAAAAAGAAGTGGAAGTCATTGAAGGTTTTCAAATGCAAATTTCATTGTCTAAGAAGCAATTGCAAGATGAACGGAAAAAGCGAACTGAAATGGAAAATAAGTCTCAACAATTGACGCAATCTTTGGAATCGGAGAATGCGAGATTACAGGAAGAATTGATCCTCTTGGAAAAGAAGAGTAAAGAGTTAGTTACGAACATCGAAAAGCTCGAGGACAGTATGAAAGCTCTTCGTATTGAAAAACGCAACTTGAATGATGTGATTAAAGATCTGGAAACGGAGTCTCAGGCCAATCAAATAGAACTGCAAAGGTTAGTTCAGATTTTATTATGAGGAATAATTAATGCTAATTATGGATAATTTTATTCATTCATTCATTTTATTTACTCATTCAATATAATGTATATATGTATAATTTTATATAATAGATCTTCATTAGACATTCTTAAAATCAAAATTTTATTTAATTAATGGTCTTCAGTTTTCAAAATAACGGTTTCATTGATTTTTACTGAAAATGCAGGATCGTAGTATGATAAGTTAATAACTGATTATGAGTTGAACAAAATGTGGAAAAAGAATTATGAACTCAATGTTTTTCTCATTTGACAGATACCGTAAATTGGATTCAAATTTGAATGCTGTTCAAGAGAAAGAGCGACAATCACAGGAACTTTTGTTGCGAAAGGAAGCTGAACTTGTGAAAAAGTTAACGTTAGAACGAGATGATTGCCTGCAGAAAGTAGAAACACTGAATAATAAAATGGAAGCTTTGAAGCTAAAGAACAAAGAATTAATCAAAAACTTGGAATCTTATGAAAATATTGAAAAACAACTTAAAAGCAATATAGAGATAAATAATAATGAAAATGCCAAGTTGAACCATGAGATTGCTAATCTAAAAACGAAATTGGAAGAAGTTTCTACTGCTTATTCCAATTTGAATTCAGAAGTGGTTGAGAAAGATAATCGCATTCAGAGCATCACGCTTCTTTTGAAGAACAAGTGTGATAAGTATTCTGAGTATAAGACGAAACTTGAGACTTTAGTGCCAGAATTTGATTCTATGCAAAATCAAATTGCAGGATTCAAAAGTAACACTGAAAAATACAAAATTGAAATCGGTAATTGTTACTTATGTTATTATTCGTACAATTTATTTATAACTATTAATTTCGAAAAAAGTCAATTAATCGTTGCTAAAATTTATTTGCAATGAATTGATTATTTTTATCTTCTTCTCAATCTATATTAAATTTTACATGAATTAAATTTTGTACACCTTTTTTTTATGTCATTGTAAATATTCAATCTATTGACCTATTATTTTATCAGACTTAAGTGAATTTAATTACAATTTTTAATAATTATAATTGTTCAATATCTTATTTCATTAGGAACATTACAAGAAAAACTGGAGCAAGCTAAATCTGATTCACTTGAACTACGAAAACAACTTGAGGATCAAATAAATGAGAATGTGACTCGAGAAAATGAGTGTAAACTTTTGAAAGAAAAGAATAATAATTTAGAAGCAGAAAATGTGAAGTTGACACGAAAAGTGAGTTACACACACATCTTACATTTTATTTCAACATAAGGTGACGACAAAAATAATTTTTGATTACAATTAATTTTTACAGGTGCGAAATAGTACAAGCAATGTAAAATTCGCCGAAGCCATTGATGATCTTAAAGATAAAAACAGCATGTTGGAAACAAATTTAGAAGGTGTGTCAAACAAGCTGATTGAAGTGCAAAAACAAAATTCCGAGTATTTGGATGAATTAAATAAATTGAAACTCAAAATCAAGGCTTACGAGGAACGGTTAGCTGGAAACAATCAAAACATGAGTCTTGATAATGGATTGTCCAAATCAAACGAGATGAAATCTCTCGATGAAGAAATTCAACAATTGAAAGCAAAGAACAAAGAACTCGACCAGGAAAATGAAGAACTTGCGACCATGATAAATTCTTTGCAGGATGAAAATACCCTTCTTGCATTGAAGGTGCAGGAATTTGAGATGGCGACTGAAGTTGACGATAGTCCAGAAAATCTGAAAATTCGTTTGTTCCAGTCAGAAAGTATAGCTACCGATCGTCAATCACTGATTGAAAAGTTACAAAAGGATTTGCAGGTAGCAGAAATGCAAATCTTGACGTTGACGAAGAATGTTGAGAATTTGAGGAAAGAGAAACAGGAGCAGCTAATGAAGATAACGAATTTGGAAGATAAACTCGAGACATGTAGCACTAGAAGTAATAGTCCTGCATTTGAAATTGGTTTGAGACGTCAACGAAGGAGCAATCAGTTCAATCAGAATCGCAATTTGGAGTCTGTATGCGAATGCTTTAAAACTTGTGTCGATGAATCTATTTGCGAATGTGCCAGTTTACGACAAACAGTTCACTCCTTAGAATCAGATATGGCTGATAAAAATCGTTTAATTGTTAGTCTCGAACTTCAACTCAAGAATCAAGTCCGTCTATCCAATGAAACGGATAAATCATATCAAAAGCTCTGTTCACTGAAACAGCAAATTACAACGTACCAAAAAAAGGTGAATATATATGAAAATAAATGATAACGCATATATTATTGAGTTGTGTAAAGTTATATATTTTTGTTTTATTATAATTACAGATATCAGAATTACAATCACAACTTCAAAAATTCGAAAAAGCAATAGAATCGCAATCTGACAATAATTGCGAAGTATGTGCGAAACGTTCATCAAGCAAAGTAGATCGAAGCACCCAGTTTCCTGAGAGAACATTGATGAGCATTAGAAGAGATAGTGGCATTGTTGAGGTATATTTTTTAACTCTAAACTTTTTTAATGATTTAAATATTTTAAAATTATTTTTTAAATAATTTTATCTTCCTTCTCTATATTCGTCTCACTGCCGCTTATACCCATATTCAGAATCGATAACTATCACCCTCCTCTATGTCTAAATTTTGAAATTGCTCACTGTTCACGTTATACTAATGCGCCACCATCATTATCCTCACAACGTCTTAATTATTTTAAGGCCAATTTTTCCTTAGTGGCTCAGTCTATTTCCGAGGTCAACTGGCCACAAATATTTCATAACGTTCAATTTGTTGATATTGACGAACTGCGCTCTTTATTTTATGACGTATTAAATGACGCTATCAGTCGGTTAGTTCTTGTTTCTATGCCGAAGGTATGTAAATATCCAAGATGGTACACCAATGAAATTATCAACCAAATCAAACATAAAAGAAAACTCCTGAGAATGTACCGAACAAACCCGGAAAAAGTCAGTCACTCAGAAATTCGTCAATTTAGTAATAACATCAAAACTAACATTCGCTCTGCATTTGCCCAACATAACTCCAAAACAGAATCACTGATATTTCATAATCCCTCGAAATTCTGGGCTTATACATCCCATCTAAACAAGACGAATCGACTGCCTGACTCTCTCACTTTCGTCACTGAAACTGGCACCTCTATTCCCGAAAATGTTAACTTGTTTGCTCAATTTTTCTCCAGCTATTATAACGGTATACTTAATTTATCCAATCCTCCAGAACCACGGTACATCTCCCCTTCAAGTAATGTTCGACAATTTGTATCTGTAAATGAAATAGAAAAAAAACTGCTAGCAATGCCCAATAAAATGACCTTGGGAATGGACGGAATTCCGGCCATATTGCTTCGCTCTTGTGCTAATGCTCTTGCGACACCACTGTACTTTATCTTAAACAAAGCGTTATCCGACGGAAGATTCCCATCTTGTTGGAAGATTGCTCGTGTCACACCAGTGTACTTTATCTTAAACAAAGCGTTATCCGACGGAAGATTCCCATCTTGTTGGAAGATTGCTCGTGTCACACCAGTATACAAAAAAGGGCCTCGGGAGGGGGTTGAGAGTTACAGACTGATCTCTGTTTTGTCTAACTTCTCAAAAGTTCTTGAATCCCTATTATATGATTATATTTTACATGCCTTTAAACCGTTTATTTCCATTGAACAGCACGGTTTTGTCAAAGGTCGTTCGACCTTAACTAACCTCATAACCTTCACCCACTCCATAGCCTCTCTTATTAACGAATATAAACAAATTGATGTCATCTTCACAGATTTTTCCAAAGCCTTTGATCTCCTAGACCACTCCATCATCCTTAATAAACTAGCAAATTATGACGTTCAGCCAAACTTTATTAAAATTATTTATTCCTATCTCAAAGACAGGTGTAATGTTGTTTCATACCATGGTTATTCCTCTCACCCCTTCCCTGCTCCAGCCGGTGTTCCCCAGGGATCTAACTTGGGTCCATTATTATTCATACTCACAATCAACGATGTTCCTACTGCCGTTGATTGCTTTATATTAATTTATGCTGACGACATTAAACTATACTGCCCAATTAACTCACATACTGACTGCGAATTTCTGCAGTCTAACATCAACAGATTTGTGGCCTGGTGTGACGCGAACAAATTAATTTTAAACCCCACCAAATGTGAAGTAATGACCTTCTACAGAGCCACAGCGATCCCATATGATTACTGTATCAGAGATGTTTCATTGAATCGAACCGACTTCCGAAAAGACCTGGGTGTAATTTTCGACCGCAAACTAAATTTTAACCACCATATTCAGTCGGTGATATTGGCCGCAAATCGCTCGTTAGGATTTTTACTCCGAATTAGTAAAAAAATTAAATCATCAAAAATATTATTACTCATGTTCAACACACTGGTTCGTTCTAAACTTGAGTATTGTTGTGAGCTCTGGTCACCCAATCAACGGTACTTGTCTCGTGCACAAAGAGTACAGCGTTCTTTGCTTAAATTCCTTTTATATAAAGATACGCATGCCTATCCTCCTCCTGGTATTGAAGATATTGTATTATTAACTCATTATAATGTACATAGTCTGGAGACTAGACGTAAAATGAAGTCAGTTTTGTTATTAATTAAGATACTACGAAATGTAATAGACTCTTCTTATCTCTTATCACAAGTTCATATTTCTGTCCCATCATATCCTACCCGCACCTATCATCCAATCAATTATTCCTCTAATAGCTCAATTTTTACATTCAAATCCCCACTATTATCCATTTTTTCGTTAACCAATTCCATCCTGGCCAACGATTCCTCAATAGACATGTTCTGCGACTCAATTACCGTAATAGCGAATAAAGCTCTCACTTATTTTCATAACTCACTCTAAAACCGTATATCTTATATACCATATTGTTAATATTTTTTTTTGTAATCCTATAATGGGCTAATGCCCGCTGGATTTGTGTGTAAAATAAATAAAAAATAAAATAAATAAAAAATAACAATGACCAATTGCTAAAAAGTAAAAAAACTGATATACATACATGAATTTTTGTTTAGTTTATTTATTTTTATTCAAATGACTAAATTTATTTTTAAACAACTCTAAAAAATAATTTTAACTAATTTTTCTGATATCCAATACATGAATTGAATTTTAGACGTATAAAGGAAACGTAGTGATTAGTTCTAGTAACTTAATATAAATATAGTGTCAAACTTAAGTACTCATCTCACTTATGTTTGCATTTCAGGAATACTACAAAATACAAAAATTGGAGAAAGATAAATTGTCGCTAAGAAAGTACTGTGAAAGTGTGAAAAGAAAACTAGCTGACTCGGTTGCAAAACTCAAAAAATATGAAGAAAAATATGGAACTCTATCAGAAGAAACTTAATAATAAAGCAATACAATTTTTTTTTTAACAAGTATAATATTATGTGAGAATTTACAAGTGTTATGCAGTTTGTGTACATTGATTTTATGTGATATTTATATGCATGTAAATTATTTACTTATGATTGTGTTGAACAGATTGAATATTGATTGATTGAATGAACAGAAGTTTTAATAAGGTTCGATAGTGTTTGTCAAATGCAAAGTGAATGTAATAGTTAAGTTATTAGAAATTATTAGGCATATTATATTTTTATATTATACTTTTTCACTCCATGTAGAATTCTTGATCGCTAGAAATTATATTTGTATGTTTGTAAACAGGTGTTTTTTTAATCAGCCCTAGTTTTTTTTTCTGAAATTAAGTAACAGAAACTAATTGATGCATTTTATGATATCCATCTTAAGAATGTAATATTTTTATTTTTACATTTCTGACAAAAGTGCTATTGTGCATGGGTTATTTGACAAAAAAAAATGAAGCATATACAGAATAAAACTATATATTGATGTAATATTATTTACAATTACAAGATGTAACATTATTTACAGTTACAAGTCAGAATACATTTGCTTTATCACTTTTCATGTTATTGTTTCGTTTTCTCAAGAGAACAAATTTAAAGGCGGGAATGTTAATATTTCTTGCAACATGGATTCAATTTCCGTATCATCTCGACAGCCTACAAATAATTTCAAAAATTCGACAATATTTTCTTCAGTTCTTTCAGGATAATATAGCATGATTAATACTGCGTATCTCCATACAATTTGTTCTTTGTACAAAAAACTTTTGCTCAGTAGCAAAGAAAACATGTGTAACATATTGTCCCATTCTCGAGACATTAAACAGTCATACATTTTTGATATGAGAATTTCTTTGAAATATATTGATCCATAATGAGTTAATCGTTGATCTCTTATGCTAGATGTGCAATTGTATTTGGTTCTTTGTTCTTGTAAAATTTCTCGTTTTTCTTTATCTGTTTTTGACTTTGTTCTTGAAGATTTTAATATGTCTATAGCCTTTTCCTGAAAAATACAACTTTTTCTATTAATATTGAGAACCATTTATTTATAATAAATAATTCATTCAAAATTAAATTACTAAAGTGATATAAATTAAATATAATTCTATCTAACTTACAGGATTCTTTGTTTTATTTTTAAATCAAAAAATCGTAGGGACTTAATAACATGATTAAAAAATGCAATATTTTATTTAATAATAAAGACACCAATTTTAAATTTATAAATATTAAATAAATTAAACAAATGATATTTTTAATTAACAAGCTTTATGACATAATTTATTTACAAAAATATATTTTGCGTTGTTTCATCATTTTTCAGTTACCTTTTTTTGTGTTCAATACAGAAACAAATATGTTTATGATAAAAAGAAACTTTTTATTGATTGATATAACCTAATTCAACAGATACTTTGTACAAAAAACACATTAGAAAAATTATAGCATTTATTGCTTTTTGTTATTTAATTTAATGCTTCAATTAAATTTTATAAAATTTTATCAAATTTTATTTTATTTATATTATAATAAAATTTAACTTACTATACTTTTTTTGCTTGCTTTGTAAATTTTGTTATTTGTTTCTTCCATCTCCATTTTGCTTCTCTTCAATGTTCATGTTTTTTTCCGTTTTGTTGTTTCAACTGAAATTGTATTCTTAAAACTCCGTCAAACCAGTGATGTCCATAGAGATATATCTCTATGGTGATGCCAGAAACGGCACGCGGCTCGCACTTGAAGTTAGCCGCGAAGCGCAGAGGGCGCTTGTACGCTTCTCTCTCGCACACTCACTTGGCGCATTCGGAAATTAACATTATTTTGTAATAAAAGAGGACGCACTTATGTGAAGTGAATTATCTGTCCTCTTTTATTTCAAAATAATGTTAATTTCCGAATGCGCCAACTGTTTCTTTATCTCTCGATAGCAAGCAGTATAATATTACGTTGTGCACCCACTTTAGCTGATATATCAATCGCGGGCCGCTAGGCGGCGACAAATCGACTTTCTCGCATTCGAGTGAGCTAGCGGAGGACTTAATGACGGGATAGATTCAAAAATTAATTTATAGAACATGCCAAATATTATGTCTCAATGAAAGGACAATCTGATAAATTAAGAATCTTGTTATATTAAGAATAAATTTATACAAGTTTGACCGTCAAACTTGTATTTTATTACGTGTGCGTGAATTTGTGGCAGTGTTGCCAGATTCGTGGAAAAATCCCCAAAACTAACAATTTTAGATGTTGACAGTTTTGCTGGTTTTTCCCAAGAATCTGGCAACTTTGATTTCTGGTACTCTAACAGCGCATAATATTTATAAATCATTTAATAAGTATTTTAAAATAGTATTTGCATCATTCAAAAAGTAAATAAATGTTCAATTAAGACAATATACAAACACGATGAAAAATATTAATAAATATATTAAATATATTAAATGAAAAAAAAAAGATAAATACTTGAACTGGCAACCTTGCCTCAGTTTACTGTAATGGAACATTGGCAACACTGCATTAAGTGAACAAAATCTTGATTGTTAGACGTTGCGCTACTTTGCAAAGCTTTATACGGTACAATCATTGGTGCGATAAAGATATAGATAGAAAACCTGGTGACTCCGTTAGCAACGCTGCGAGAGCACATTGTGTAGGGCCAAAAATTCAATGCTCTTACGCTAACCGAATGTTGTCCCAATATAACCGCGACGCGAAGACGATAAAATGAAGTTTCCGAGGCATTTATTTACCGCACTGGATACTTAAACAGCGTTTTTCAATGTTCGATGAATACCACCAAATGTTCCGTGTACCATAAATGCAATAATCGGTAGTACTTATTTGAGCGTGGTAGTTCATTGTTTTGACGCGTAAAGAAATGGCGGATATTATATATATCATATATTTTTTGCCGTTGTTAACATTCGGAGTGCGATCAGGTGAGCGAATGTGGTAGAAAATAAAAATTGTTTGCAATTTCTAAGCTTTTTTTATTAACAATATGTAGAATTGTACAAAAATATGAGTTTTACAAATTTGACAAAGTCTCAATTTTGAACGATTTTCCTGATAATTTTTTGTCGTTTTTCGTTTCAAAAATAAAATTGTTTTCCAGGTCAGAGTTTTAACACGGGTTTGATAGACGATGATCTTTCCAACAACAGTCAAGAAAATGAGCCATCGGAATTGTTGAACCATCAATTTTACAATGCACCTCCTCATCAACAACTTTTTAATTGTTATATGTGCGACGATAAGACTGAGTGTTATAAGCCTAGAATTTGCAGTAATGCACTTGTGGTGAGTTGAAATTTATTCAGTAATTGATTTACACAATACTGACAGTATAAGTAATAAAACAACCAAGTTAAAGGAATTTAAAAAGATGGTAAAGTGGTATGATACTTGTGATTGTTTTATCACATATTTTTTCAAGAATTATATTTTTTGTATTAAAAATAAGGTAAAATATGGATGAATTCTATAAGTAAATGTCTAACTTTATAATAAGAAATGAAAAGTTCTTTTTAAAAAAATATTGACCATTTTGTATTATCATGAAAATTACAATAAATTTATTTTAAACAACTTTTTTTCATTGGAAAAAGTGCATAAAAATCATTTTTGGTTCAGATGAGAAATTTTAAACATTGTACCTAAATTTTCTTTAATGTTCTCTGAACTCCTGGTTTTTTGCATCAATATTAAATAGTTTCTTTCTATAAAAAATATTTCTTTATACAAATATTTTTTGTTATATAATTGTATAAAATAACTCACATTTCAATAATTGTAGTGCTGGAAGTCGAGTATAAAAGACACAGATGGCGTTGAGCAAAACCGACGGGGCTGTACCACAGAACCAGAACAGGTACCGATGATTTGCAGCAACAACAAGCCATTGTTTGTGTCTATTCGTGAAAATGGCAAAGTTCTTAAAGGGCAACGTCACGTTGAGTGTTGCCAAGCAAATTATTGTAATAGTGGACCATACCCAGTTTTGCGTGAATACAATGATGGTAAGATATTTACTTTACTATTGCAAAAAGATTAGAATTAAAATAATGAAAGTAAAAGTATGTTCTACTATTATAAAGCGTTTTTTATGGTTAATTTAAAGAGTAGGAACAAGTGATGATTAATTTTCAAATTTGCTTCCAATGAAAGATTTAAAAAATCATATGACAAAATTCAAATTATGACATTAGAATGTAAATGCAATACATGCAGTAGTTAATAAGCACCGAAAGAATGTTTAAATATTGTTATAAATCAAAATAATATTGATTTAATAATTATCACAATCCAATGAAAAAAATTTCATTTTAAGTTAGATACCTGTAATTTTAATTCGCTTATGCAAAAATTGAAAAAGACCAATTTTAAGTTTGGAATTATAATTTTTTAAATGCCACTTTTCAATTACAAAAATTTGGTAGCTTTTTTTTTTTTAAGCGCATAAAAATAATTATATAAATAGTAAAAAGGATATTGTGAATGGAGTTATGAGAATTTGAAACCAAAGCTAATTACTTTTGTTTTCAGGCGAAAATGAAGAAGATTATGTGCTCAAACTGACAATCGCTGTTTTGGCGCCACTAATATTCCTGTTTCTCATATCTGGCGGAGTACTCTTCTATGTCTTTTCTCGCAGAACAAAACGCAACCGTAAACCTAAAGTTTCTCGACATAATAAGTTACTTATGGAAGCAGACTTGGAGCCAGCAATGTTACTTTTTACATCCTCGTCTCATACGTCGTCTAATACTTACCATCCTCATGAACTGAAAGCGACTGCTGCTGGTGACAGTACATTAAAGGTTTTCAGACATATTTTATTACTTGGATTCTTACTTTTCCTTGTTTCAAAAAATACCCGTCAGTTTTTATTTAAAAAGAATTATTTTTAATCATAGTTTTGTCAATATAGAATACCAATTAAAACTTATTAGAAATAAGCGAATAACTAATTAAATACACTAGTTGTCTTATAGGAATCAAATATCTCTCCTTTAACCAATGTTACAGTTACCTACTTGATTTTATTAAATCATCAGTTTTTTTACAATAAGTTATTTGTCTGTTAAATTCTATTGCTACATATATCATCTAATTTCCAATAAGTTTTAATTGACATTTTACTTGGATTAAGGTACAATTGAAAATTATTATATTTCAAAGAGGCCTTCATGAGAATTTAACAGTTTGTAATCATTTTTAATGAAATCCTTTCACAAGAGTTTGATTCAATAACTAATTATCTTGTATCACCATCCTATATAAAATAAAATTTCATGTACAAAGGATGAAATTATATTGAAGTTGTAAGTTCATGGTATCAAATAGCTATTTAATATTATTGAATTGTTATGTGATTAGTATATGATATTTTCTTTATCACGTTGAAAAAAAATTAGGTACTCTCCAATTAATCTTTAATTAAATTTCATCCAAAATAATCTCAATGTAATAGAATTTTTAGTAGAACTTTACAAATTTTCCTATGATTTCCAAGAAAGCAACCTTCGATTTCCATGACAAACTTCCATCTAAAAATCAATTAATTTTCGTCCTAGTGTGCACTGAAAAACGATGGAATTTGAGAAACTGCACCTTCTTTTTCACTGTACTTTCTGCCATTGTCTCCTAATTATACTAATAAAAATTAATTTTTGTCATTAGGAATATTTGGATGGTCGAAGTTTGACTAGTGGTTCCGGTTCAGGCTTACCACTTTTGGTTCAAAGAACTCTCGCTAAACAAATCGCTTGCGTCGAGTGCATCGGTGGAGGTTTCGGCGGAGAAGTTTGGCGTGGCATCTGGCACGGCGAAAACGTGGCTATCAAAATATACGTTTCGCCACACGAAGCAGCTTGGGTTCGCGAAACCGAAGTATACTCCCAACTCTTACCTTCTCGTCACGATAACATTCTCGGCTACGTTGGCAGCGATATGACCAGCGATATGTCAACCTGCACGAAATTCTGGCTGGTCACACATTATCATCCACTTGGATCGCTTTACGATTATCTGAATCGTTCGCACTCACTAACTCTACATCAGATTTTTAACATTTGCCTCGGTATCGTCGACGGTCTGCTGTATTTGCACACGGAAATATGTGGTACCAAAGGCAAGCCAGCGATGGCGCATCGTAATCTCAAGTCAAAAAATATTCTTGTAAAATCCAACGGTGGTTGTGTGATTGCCGACTTCTCATTAGCGGTTACTCAAGATCGTTTGAACAGTGACAAAATTGACCTTAAACAAGGATCTAAGCGTTATATGAGTCCTGAAGTTCTCGAACAAAAGTAAGAGCAATGTTCATAAGTTCATTAGAATCTCATTAAGTATCAATTTTTTAAAATGCAAATTAATTTTTCCTTTTTTTTATTCACAGAATCAACGTCAGTTGTTTGGAAAGTTTTCGTTGTTCTGATATCTATAGTTTGGGATTGATTCTCTGGGAAGTATGTCGAAGATGCTTGTGCAATGGAGTTGCTTTGGATTATGCTTCGCCTTACTCCGAGTGGCTTACTGCAGGCAATCAAGAGCCATCATTGGAAGAGATGCGCAAATTAGTTTGTCTTGATCAAAGAAGACCTCCTCTTCCCAACAGATGGCATTCTGATGCCGTAAGTTGTTTACTCTGCATTCTAATAATAAAACAATCGTTATTGTTATAATAATTATTATTATAATTATTAATACTTCTAGGTCTTTTACTCATTTGTGTATATAAATGGAATTTTCTTTTCTTGTTGCAGACACTCATGGAATTGGGCAAATTAATGCGCGAATGTTGGCACGCAAAACCAGCGGCTCGACTGCCGATTTTGAGAGTGAAAAAGACTCTCGTTAAATTAGCTGCAAACGACTCTCGAGTTCATTTGCCGCTTGACTGACCAGTGATTACCTTTCTTCTTTTGTATGCATATTTATTGTCATCACTTCATCGGTCATGCACCGTCATATCTCACCCTTCAATTAGAATCGTCATCACAATTGTGATCGGAATTAATATTCATTGACATATCACGCGAACAGTGGTAACGACTCATCAGCGCATCATCGATCAATGTACTCAGATTTTTTTAACAGCATTCTTATCTTATGGCGTATGAAAATCATCCTTAGCAACAACATTCTAAATGTTTTCCAAACACAATAATACGTTTTCCAGTTTACAATTTGATTGCTTGACAGTACAGAATCAATATTCTTTTGGTTCTTATCATTGTTCGATGTTCGATGTTTGATGTACAAAATATTTTAAATTTATTTGAACTATGTTATTTTTTCATAAATGACAGAATCAAAAGTTTGAAATATGTAAAAACAATCAATTGCCAAAAGTATTTTTTGTAGCAAAATGCAGTTGAATTTGATGATGTCTCGCCCTTTCGTCAATGAATGTAATTAAAATTGATTGTCGGAATTGGCGATAAAACTTTTTCGATATTCGAAAAAGGATGTAAAAAGTTTGGAGGAATTCGCGTGCTACAATTGTGAATAAAATTGTACTTTGACTGCGAAAGGATGTCAATTGTAGATACGGTTTAAAAAGTCAAAGTCGAGTAAAGAATCAAAAAGAGCATAGATCTCGACTATAATCTGCTCTTATAACATTATTCAACGACTTGTGTTTAGTATTTTAATCTTACGCGTGTACATAATAATAATGATTACATTTTCCAAACCAGGGGTCTTACACTTGATGACAGGTACATTGCTAAACAAAGATAAACGTGAAGCCTTCTGTAGTGCTACTTTTTGTTATTCAAAATTTAATTTCAGAGTGTACAACCCCTGCTCTGAATTTTAAATTCTACGTTTTGCAATCATTGTGAATAATTTTAATGAATAATGCAACGATGTAAATACAATGTTTATATACAGTAACAGTATATTAGAACTGCAATGGAATCAATTCGTGCGCGTGATGTAATGCTATAAAAAGTATTTATATTAATAAACTGACATTTGTTGAAGTTCTGAAATTTACGTTTTTAGTACAGATTTTCACACATTTCCTTTATATAAAAGTAGCATACACTATTGTTAAATTATATTCCTTATTTATCAATTTATGCATTTATGTTGCTAGTTTCAAGAGTGCTACACTGATCTCTATATGGTGACTATTCTATTCTCATGGTGACTAATAGGAAACAATAATACAGTCAAATGTCATTTAAAGTTCCTATTTAGAACTAGAAATCTCAATTAACGCGTCACAACTACTGCACAAAATGTTCGCGCATTTGAATCCTTATTGGTTACGACACCGTTTCGCGTCATTCAGTGAATATTTAACAATTAAAATTGAAACATGTTAGCAGATTCTTACAATTGAGGAGAGTGGACGCTTTAAATGATAGGACTTCAAGTGAGATTCGTGTAAAATAAAATAAAAAAAGACAATTGGCAATAATTTAAACATTCTTTATTAGACTTATAAACTTGTTTATTGACTTAATAAAAAAATTTCTTAATTTAATGGCCGCTTAACATAAGTATAAAGTTATTTATATTTAAAGTGTCTTAAACAATATTTTGAATACAGTTGAAAAATATGATTCATATAAAACCTTTGATGAAACATGGGGAATGCCAAATTTAGGATATGATATCATACTGCAAATGTTGATTAATATGCATATAATATAGGTACAAACTTGAAAAAAAAATTATGACGAACTTCTGTGTTTTGCTTCTTCGTAACAGGATCTTAAGAAGATATAGTTCTTCTTCATTGGATTGTAATATTCATGGCCCTGAAATTTAAATTAAATGTAAAATATGAAATTTTGTAAAATGCACTAAAAACTTCAATCAAATATATGATACAGGTTTAAACGTAATGTATACCTTTGACCAGTCGTACGAAACTGAATAAGCAAATATTTGTCCATTGCTATTAAAGCAACACTGAGTAATTGGCTGTTCCATGGGTTCAGAAGGCTTTAATTTCGTTCTTGCATCTTTGTCCCAGAAACTAAATGTGCCGTCGCTTCCGACAGTTGCCAAAGTGCCGTGAACAGGATGGAAAGCTATATCATTTACCTAAAATATATGACAAAAAACGTTTCAGAGAAAGATACAAATGTAATGCTGTAAAAATTCAAGTGACAACAATGATGAAACAGTACCGCATAGATGTCTTGGTAACCATTTGGAGCGCCGTTGGAACGATGACATTTGAAAGTGAAGTTATCTTTGGGATTCGTTGGATTTACATATTGAATAGCAACGCGACCCTCTACACTTCCTAAAGCGTAACCAGTTGGTACTTTCTTCTTGTCTCGGAAAATAGCAACACAACGATGTTGGTATTTCAGAGGCGAATCTACCCGCTTATATTCATGTGGCGTGCCTTCTAATTGATAAACAAGTAACCCACGGCCTGCTGTTCCTACTACTGCCATTGGATAATCCTGTTGTGGTGAAAGGTTGATAAATTATTGATGAAAAAAATTTTGTTAGAATTTTTATAAGTTTTACATTTTTTGAAATCTATTTTTTATTACATTTTGTTGTATATATGTATACATACATGCATTTAAATGCTTTTTTAATTGCAAAAAAAAAAAAAAAAAAAAATTACTGTTTAAGAACTAAGATGTTCCCTTAAATAAAAAATATAAGTGTTTTAAATTTTTGTAAATCATTTTGCTGTACAAATTCAATTGAACAAAAATTAAATTAATTATGTGTAATTTGCACGCGAACATAACATAGTAAATAATATATAAATTAAATGTGATTGAAAATTAAAAATAAACTTACAACGTCGGCACAGTAACAGCGTTCAGGCAAATTGATGGTTAACAGTGGATTTTGTGATCTTAAATCCCAAAACTGCAAATTTAAATATTGATTATTATCATTATATGAATGAGGATTAAGTGAAATTCGTTTATTTTATTTTCGTTCACAATACATACCTTTAACGTTTTATCCCACGAACCAGTCATCAAGCAAGAATAATTTGAGCCTTTGATCCAATGGCAAGTTTTAACTGGAGCATCATGCTGTGCAACTTGGACGCTCTGGTTCGAAGCCAAATCCCAGCATTTGACCGTTTTATCACAAGATGCCATGAAGAC
>JABFOV010000846.1:0-30960 GCA_022817685.1 Aradophagus sp. ZL-2020
AAAGAACATAACCTCAATTTTCACAGTCAAGACTGTACAGTCGTAGACTGTGATTTTTTACAGTCGAAGACTGTTTACCAAACAGTTCAGACTGTCTACATAACAGTCTATTTTTCTCAGTGTAGTTTGTTAACGTTTTTATTTTTTATTTTTTTTGTTATTTCTCTTTAAAATAATAAACAAATGACACAAAAACCGAAAACGTGGCTTCTTATTTTACCGAACCAGGCAATGCTGAGTTACGGTCAGCTTTAAAGCATAAATGTTCAATATTGGTTAAAAATTTTAACCGAACCCTTAGGGAACATAAAACAAATTCGTTATTCGATTTAATATTAAAAAAAACACTGCCAATATTAACTTAATACTGAATTTGTGTTCATCTTTTCTCAGGGAAGTAACAGAAGAAGGAAACAAAAACAAAAGTAACCGGTACGAAGATCAAATATACGTAATTTTAGTTTGAGCAAATGACACATAGCGCTCTCTTCTGAAAAATTAGAGGTGAAACCAGAGGCGAAAAAATTCTTTTTTCATGTATGAGTACATACTTAAAAACAAAGTAGTAAAATTTATACGACTTTTGCTTATTATAGTAAATTACACCCTGGCGTAGTAACATGATGCGCAGTGCTACACCAGTCTATATTAATTATGCACAATTTTATGAAAAAGTCTTTTAAAGAAATTATTGGAATTTTGTAGTATTTATAGAACACGGAAAGTGAAGAACAGCGTTGGCAACTAGTCCGGACATTAAAAATCAATGTTCACGAAAAAATTTTCTCATGACGTTAAAGCTTAACATCAGCGCATTGATTATTGATGTCGACACATCCAAGACCAATGCGCGGACATTGATAATCGATGCGCTGACATTAACCTCTATCGTCTTAAGAAAAATTTTTCGTAAACATTGATTTTTAATGTCCGGACCAGTTGCTGTTCTTCATTTTTCGTGAACAATAAAAAGCAGATCTGTTACGATTCCATAATTCATTTTATTCTTCGTGATTATGCGTCACATTAAACTGCGCATCACTTTACTGCGACAAGAAATAATTATTTACAACAATACAAGTAAATCGCATACTTTACTTTACTCAGTACGTCATTACTGTATAGAAGTATCAGACGTTGTAATAGTATTCATTTCACCATGCAACTCAAAAGAAAAAAAAGAACAAAATAACAAACAAACAAAGAAAACTTTAATGACAAAAAATCCGATTGCGAAAATAGTTTTGATCAGAGTGAAAATATGTAATCATAAAAAAATCGAAAAATGTCATTTATTCTGATATTCACCGTTGCTGTTGTTGTTATAGGAAGTGTTTTCGAATGTATTTGTTTAATAATACAAAAAATAAACTTTATCGAACAAAAATAAATTAAATAGTACTTTTACATGAATAGTTACGGTAATTTCCGTAAAACAAATCTAAATAAAATAATAATACATATTTTAATATTTCGAATAAATAAAAATTACAATTGAATAAAATTAAAAATAAATAGAATGCATTCTCATTTTCTGTGAATAAATTTATAAACACTTTATAAACGGATATTCTTATCATAGCTTTTTTCGCGATAATTATAGTGAAAATTATGTTCCGTGTTAATGGTTGAGATATAGAAATAAAAAGTTAAACGCTAGTTTTTACAGTGATCTTAAAATAATATCTTTGTTTTGATTCAGAGCAAATTAACTAATTTAAGAGTTAATTTAATTTGAAGAATTTCATTTCGATGATGAAGTTGATAGCAAAAATAGTTTAATGAGTCGTTGCTCAAAATAACCATCAGTTTCTGAAATAAGGACTTGAAGAGGGTTTAATCGGTATCGTGCACGGTCGGGATTTTAGTGCACAAGACATAAAATTGACGTAACGTTAAAAGCAAGAAACTTCGACTGAGAGGAGGGCATGTACCTCGGCAGTATATCTCGCGATCGGGACCATCGCAATGAAGCGTGGAGTCCAGTGTCCGATGACAAAGTTTGCACTTGAAGCATGCTCTATGGTAGCCCTAATCATAAGAAGCAGCATGTAATACTATAGGCTGCCGGTATGCGGACTTAAGGTGATACTGTCGTTCACTAAGAAAGGTCAAACTCTTGTCCAATCAAAATGCATTTTACAATCAAATTCTATTTTCCCCCCATTTCTATGGAATTAGTAATAAGGCGTTAGAAAAGGAACGTTTCACGACTAGGGAATTGAAATTGCGGTTGAAAAGAATGAACTCCTGACAGGAAAATCATTCTGTCGAAACACTGCAAGATTAATTGTAGATACTACTTTTTTGCGTAGACTGTTTATGTTATATATTAAAGTTATTCTTCAATCGAGTTCCCTTCGTTTCTGTCTCACTCAAGGCTCCTACCTGAGCTTAATTAGCTCGAACTGATTATTCGAGTGGATTGGTTAAACATTCTTTCACGATTGGAATAATCGATTTAATTGTAAGAGATTATAAAATTATTCACACAATATTCTATCTTTTATTACTATTGTTCAATCGATACCGTGCAATTCAGATATACACTGCTAGTCGTTTGATTACTAATTTAATCGATTAATCCAATAAAACATTATCATATACTTTGTTAATATGATCGTTAATCTGAAATGAATAGTTTAATCGAAAGTTGGTAATTATCAATTTGCCCAAACCTGGTTTTACGCAATCTATGTAATTTTTAATCCAATGTTTCGTATATATATTATCCGTTATAATGTACAGCATTGTATATTGTAACAGTTATTTCACAAAAAAATAAAGTCGAAATAAATTGAATAACAAAGTTTTGAACTTGACTGCAACGACAGTCCCACCTTAAACTCCTTTTAGATTTGCGTGCTGCCACAAACGAAAATCGAGTTTATTTCATATAAATAACTTATGATTCAGCGTGCTATATTTACGTCAAATCCAACAACATTAATTTCGAAACCTGTGTTTTCTATTCAAAAGTGTGACGGGCAAGTGATTCATGTAATTGTGTAAGTTTGAATTTTCGTAATTGAAAAGAAAACAGAAAGAAAAATAAAATCAGAACAAACTCTGCAATCAATTTAAAAGATCGGTATTTTTAATGAAGTCCTCAGCAAACGGCAGATGCCTCACAGTTTAAGGTATTTCATATCAATCAATTTTTTAAGTGGTAAGACTTCTGTTTTTAGTTTTTACCATTAGGATAATACTATTGTACTACAGAAAACAGTGTCTCTGCGATGTTATTTATGTTTGAGACACCAAAAGTGTCTCGATTCGTCAGAAGCGAGACGTTGTTGATGTTTCAATTACCGAAAACGACTCAAAATGAGACACTTGTTTTTGCAGTGTGAATGGTCATTTTCATTTTCAAGCAAAAAATCTCATCGATCAATCGATCTAAATAAAAAATTAGTTTTGTGTTTTTCAATGCAACTCTCATCACGTAATGGGTAAAGCATTTTCCGCGAATCTCTGAAATTTTGTTTGCACTACCCTCTCCAATTGCCAAGTATATGCATGCCAAGTATACGATTTCTGTCAAACTTTACGGTTGGAAACTGCATGACGTTATTTCGATACAAAGACTCCTTTATGTTAATTTTTTTCACATGACAGACGCCGTTATTACAATGTCGTCACAAGATTGGCCCACTAGTAGTAACTATTTTAAGTTGCTATTTATTTTCAACATTTGATTTGTCAAATTATGTTTCTTACAAACCGTCCCATTTAAGTTGCCACAAATAAATTAATGTAACTGTGAGACACTCAAACATAGAACTCCATTTTTGTTTATTCTTTTAATATTCTGCATTATCATAAAATTAATTATGTAAAAACTCCTTTTGAAGTCCTTGTAAATACCAGCAAATTGCTTTTTAAGGGGATCCCAAATCGATTTATCGATATTCAGTCGCAAAACTGATAAAATTTGAAAATTTGATAAAGTTTGTTGCTTTTTAAAATCAAAATTATTAAGCTACTGAATTATAGTTAATATCAAAATTACAAACAACTCAAAATTAAAGTAATTTCTGACTATTAAATTTAAAAAATTCTAAAGTTTTTTCAAAATTACACTAAAAAAATTTGCCTTTACATTTTATTATTTAAACAGTATTTTAAGTTTGTCAAACAAAAAAGACAGTATTTAGATTTTATCAGTAACATGTTGTGTTTATCGCTAAATACAATCCTTTTTATTTTTAACAGATATAAAATACTGTTTTAACGGCAAAATTGCGTGACACATTTTTTTATCGTGGAATCTAATTCAAATATCATAATTTTTAATGTCTTAATTTATTTCTGGCAACTGGTAAGATTTGGCGATTAATTCTGCCTAAAAATATACTCGGGATCTGTACGTGCACACAGTAACTTTTATTAGACATTTTTCTCAGTATAGATAGGGAATTAAAACAACCACCAATACGGAGCAACTGGTTTTACACTGTAAAAACTAGTGGTTTATTTCAAAACTTTTTTCAAAATAATTTTGTACATTATGCATCCTAGTTATCGTCTATCGTTGGTGGCAGCACGTTTATTTGCATAACTGGCGCGACAAAAAAGTGGACGTCAAAAAAAAGAATAAATAAAAAGTATCAAAACATGAGCAAAAATAAATGAAGAAACAATTACCGCAAAGACAGTGCTACAAGCTACACGCTGAAAGAAGGTACAAAATAAAAATCACCATATCATTTAAAGAATAATGAAAGAAGATTTCTGGTGGATAAGTTGACTTTAGTTTTACAGTATAGTAAAAGTTGCATTCTACAAATTGTGTAATGTTGATGTAATAAGCAAGCTATTTAAATGTTTTTCACTTAGTTAAGAAATACTCAACCAAATTTTTTAAATAGTTTTCATTAAAATAGCTATTTCCCCCAAAAATCATAAAATATTTTACTTTAATTTTATTTAAAAAAATTTGTCACAAACGACATATCGAATCCGTGTGTTTTGATAAAGTCTTTGACTAGTCATAATCAAGCAATTTCAGATTTGTTATTATTGTGAACCTTATCCTAATGAGAGCCATAAAAACTTTAAAAAACTTGTGTCTTGCACGCGTAATTGATACTTGCTTCTACAAAAGTTACCATACTATTTCATAAAATTTTACTAAATCATGCATAAAAATGACATAAATGATATGGTAATTGAGCGCATTCACGATATCACAAAGCAATTATACACCTTATAGCAAAATCGTTCAAGAGATATCCGTCTAGCTACAATTTTTATAACTATTTTTAACCCATTCGTGACGTTATTCTTTTATACGTGGACATTTCTCTTTATTAACTTCGCAACATATTGCGAGGAGTTTATAAATCATCTAAGCTTGAAAAATTTTAAATATTAGATCATGATACAAATGGGTTAACATAAAGCGACATCTTGGAGATATAATTTCAGACGGTCTTGTACAAAATCGCGAAGTGATAACAATATACGGAAATCATTAAGATTTCTACAAACTAGAAATTTTTCTTGTAACAGAGTCAGTATACTAATTCTAAGGTTTAATTTATTTTAATGATTTCCACATTTTGACAATGCTGCTTTATTTAATGCCACTTTATTTCAACGTGTACATTGCGAATGAAAGTATGCGCGTTTGACTTACCCTTCCTCGTGCTAGCATCTGTTCGGCTGCGTATACGTAGCCACCGCAACGGGGACAGCCCTGGCCTTCTGGAGCCTTAGCTATGGCGCGAGAATCCAACATCGCGTTGCTTATCCTTGGTTCGCTGCAAAAGTCACAAGACATGTTAAAAGCCAAACTCCGACACCGTTCGCTCAATACGCTAAACCAACATCTATCTCAAGTGACTAAAGCGCATCTCAAAGACAGTTTTATTAAGTTTCAAATTAACGAATGTCATTTGCTGACATTACAATTGAACCAAATTCATTAATGATTTTCGTCGATGAGGTCACTGTCGTCGCTATTGTAAAATAACAATATATCCAATAATGCAACAATAACATGCACTACAAACAAACATCGATACTTCGTTTCCTCGACTACCGTGTCCTTAACTTCTTTGCAAATTATTATAAACTTCGGCACAAATTCCGCAAATGTTTTTCGACAAATTGTCCCCTTTTGTGAGGAAAGTACAAAGCAAATTAAGTGAAAGTGCAACGAAAGTTGGGACACATGACGTAGGACTTTGTAATGTGCAACAGAAAATTCACAAGATTGCACGATGGCGGCTCTTACGGCGAAGGATCTTCAATAAAAAGATATCGTGTAGTTACTAAACAATGTCGTAGTAACGTTAACCGATTTTCTAAAGCAGTTTAGTCTGATCGAAAAGGAAGGAGGATAAGGTGATTCTTCGAGCTTCTGTTACTAAATTAGGGTGTTTTCAAATAATATTGTTAAATTTAACAATTTTTCTCCTGTATGCGAATGCAGAAACTGCCAAAATTTTGCAGGTGGAAAAAAATGTTGTGGCAGTTTCACAGCCTACAATTGTTTAAAACTTTTCAACGTAAAGTGCTCAATGATTTCTCTCATTGTCAAACATTTACTGGATTATCTTTAAAAGTTTGAATTATATCGTTAAAAATTGTAATTTAAAAATACACTAACTCTGTTAAGCCAGACATGAAGAATTACCTTTCAAGGATATAAAAATGCAACGGTTAATTGTTTTTCCATTGTCTTTGCACGAGAAAATCGGTTATTTGTCGGTCTAATATGGTTACAATATTATCTCAATATTTTACGGCATCGATTCTTGAAAGAGAAGTTTTATTGAAGAAACTACTGTTCTCATTGTCAAGTTAAAAATCGTTGAAAATTGTTGTCCACGAATATGTGGTATTAAATATATACAAAAATTACAATACTTTGTCACTATTCACATTAAATTCAAATTACTTTTTAATAATCAAATTACTTGAAAATTATTACTTTGCGACTTACTGAATTCGTAAAATGAGCAAACGAAATGCAAAAGACTTATCTGTACACGCAAGAAGAAAACTTGTTGGAATAGCACCGTAGGTTAAAACAACACAGCAAAGCGTGTTATAGTATTTTACCAACTGTCATTGGTAGTTTTGAACGTCATGTTTACATTACTCAACATCAAGAAACGTATGTGTTTTGCAATTCTCAGAAGTGTTATTCCAGTAAATTTCTTCTGTACGCAAGAATCCCAACTTCATTTTCTCTGAACTGATTTTCTAAAATGATAACATTGTTTTTTCCAAAAAGAATCTATATTTCTTTATTTCTTTTCATTATTTTTAAACAAGGTCCATATTAATTGAAAAGAATCATAAAGAAAAAGATATTCTTTTCGTTTTATTCGTTGCTCCAAAACTTTTTCCTGTAATGGTTTATAACAGATTTATTTTTATAATGTATGTATTAGTATCTTCAATAATTTCCCTTTATTCATTATTTTGCGTTGATTTATCAGTTTACGTGCTTCTCCCAAAATTCGAGGCCAAGTTCGCGAGTTCGGGCACCCGTGATTTCACTTATGAAAATTACATCGACGTTGTGAAATAATATTCATTGCGTCACTGGCGCGAACCGTTAACCTGGCCAATGCACGTGTTCTCCGGGTTGCGCGTTATAAATACGCGTTACACTTTGAGCCGAGAATAGACCGGGTGAAAAAAATCTGTTGCGCCTCCGGATATGTTGCGGCCTGAACGCCGGTTTATTTTCGCGGAGGTGCCGACGGCCGTACATTTTCATAAGTGGAAATTTTGGCTCGAATATCCCGCGCCGCACGATCGATCCGCCAGAATAAGAATGCATACACGCACTCAGAGATATTAAAATAGCCGTGCAAACTACATTTGTGAAACTGAAACGTTTGTTGCTGGAAAAACAACGGGAGTGCATTTGATAATTACACTTTGACTTAGTTCTTCCGACTACTCAAAATTTGTAATTCGATTGGCTACTAAATAAGAAAATATTCATAATAAAAAAATTTCATACTGAAGTTGTAGTACACCGAATTGTTTTCTTTTCAATCGAGTAAAATCTCTGCATAAACGGAAAAGAGATGGCAAATCGAAACAGTTAATTTGAAATGCATTTTTGCAGACACGACAAATTTACTTCTAAGTTAAACTGACATTTCCACAGATGCTTTCGAAATAATCAATTAGCTTTAATGCATTTTTCGTTAAACAGTCCTGCAGATTAAATTAATAGCGGCATTGTTTATAATTTGGAAATATATATCAAGAAGTTCCAACAATGGTACGTTTTAGTTGGCATTCGGGGGTAATAAAATAGCTGTTTGATTAGTCTAGTTCTTCTGAGTGCGTGAAATGAATCAAACAAGGGAAGAAGTAAACACTGTTAATTAACCAAACCAAAGCAAGCGCAGTGCAAACGTCAGATGGTCGTTAATTGACAGAAATGGATGAAACTAGTGAAACCGTCGAGATACCAGGGCACAATTTTTCTTTAGTAAAGATAGCTCAAACGAATTTTCCGCATACACGCAAGCGCAATTGTCGTTTTGATCATCTATTTTGCATCGAAATTAGTTTATTATTCGCAATCTCCCGACTCGTTTGTCAAAGTGTCATACGACGGTTTAATGTTTTTATTATAAAAAAGATCTCTTGCGATTGCATCAACTTATACTTGCATTCTTGCGCAAAAGTCATAGAATGTTTTCCAATTTTTTGGTAACCTGAAGATACAGGTCAAAAAAGCTGAAATCCATTTTATTGTTGTTTTGAATTTATCAAATTCGCTGAAAAAGCTACTCGAGTTTTTCAACACTTTACCGATTAATTTTCGCATCGTACGACATATTTGAAAAGACGCCATCATCGTTTGCTGCAAAACTATCATCGTTGCGTTTTTGTAAAAATCTGCGAAGAGGCGCAAAATGACGACAGCGGATACAAGTCCGTTTGAGCTCGTGTTACGAAGTTAGTTTCAGCTCGATTAGCATCAAACAGACTCATATATGCATTAGTGGAACGGGGGTTGAAAAAAAATGAAAAATAAGAGAAAGGGGCGAGTTTGTTGAGACATTGTGCCTTGTGTGTCTCGGTACGTTTCTAGGTTGAGGGTGGGGCGGTTGGGAAGAGACGTTAGGCGGTGTTAATTGGGTTAGATGACGCCGACCATTGCGCGATTGGCTTCCGCCGAGCCCCGAGAGGAGAGCCGAGAAGCAAATTCGTAACAATTAAAGGCAAAGAAGAGTCATGAAAAATACAGTGAAAAAGATAAGAACCCAACAATAAACAAAAAAAAAACAAACAAAACAAATAGAAATCTGTACATACCAACGACAAAAGAAACAGAACAAAAAGGAGACAAAAAGACGAATCAAAAGAGACAAAAATGCACAAAATGAGAAAAATATAAGAAAGAATAAACGTCAAGTGAGTACATGACAAATACGCTCTCGAATCAACATCAATTATTTGTGAAAGTCCGTGAAAAAACAAGACTGCGAGCGAGCGGAGCTGACTTTCGACTGGCTACAATTATAAATTAGGCGAGGGTTAGCCGGGGTTAGGTTTGTTACGCGTTAAGTCGCGTTGCGGCCAACTTGTCACATGTCCCAGCTCGGACATCAATTACACGAATCGGTAGACCCGTTTGAGACCTGTGTTTTTTTCGATGCATTTTTTTATTTACCATTGATTGCGTGAGGACATTTGACCAGTTGATCGAACGGACGTAAGGCCGTGCAGGAGTCGCGATGAAGCGTTTCACGCGGTGAATACTCGGTGCTCACCATGTCTTATCGCGGAATCGTGTGTGTGGGTGTGGTAACACTTTTAACAATACGCCTCCGTGGCTCGACCTCGGCGGGGCTGGCGGGATAGGGTTCGGGATTGCTTGTCACTATTTGCCTACCACTTGTCATTCGCTATTCTCTTTTCATACTTTTTATTGACCTTATTTTAACTTTTTATATACTTATTCTTTCTTCAATCACATATCTATTGACCATAAAATTAAAATCGACTTTTGAAAAAAAAATTTTTTTTTCGAAACTTACACTTGGTCTTTTAGCAAATTGCGTCTAAGACCTAAAGTAATCCGTGTCAACATTGATATACTAAGTCAATGCACTTGGAAAACATCAACAATGGATAACATCACCGTTATTATTATTATTATTATTATTATTATTATCATTATAATTATTATTAATATTATTATTATTGTTATTATTATATTATTCTTATTATTAAACTATTATTATAGTATTAAATTTCAAACATCGTCATTCTCTTTCGACTTTCCGAACTTGGGACAGTAATCAGATGTAATAGCATTGGTTATGGTAGTAATAGTGATTGACATTAATAGCAGCAGTAGTCTAGAGTAGTGTAGTAGTAGTAGCAGTAATAGTGAAAAGAGCCCGAGTGCACGGAAAAAGATGAGATTCGGTGATAAAAATAACTAATTTTTTAGTAACGTGACTAAAAGCATATAATGGTGTAACAAAACTGTAGATCATAATTAAAAAAGAAAAAAAAAATGTTGCTACTCTTTACTTAAGTGGAGAAGGTCGAATTGTAAGAAATTGGAAATTAAATTTGAGCAAGGTGTTTAACACCAATTTACTACCTGAAAGTATAATTTCAATTTTACCTATTAAATACCCTAGTATTAATCAAATAAAAATAATTTGTCTTTGATACAATTGTAACGCATCGATATAGGTCTGATCATGTAACTTTTTCTAATCGAACTCGTTGCGAATTCCGATCAAAGAAAATTGTCATATCGTTACTGTGCGTTACATCCTTGTGATTGCCATATTAATTTATATTAGGGTTTTCTTATGATAAAGTATCTACATTATTGAATTAAATTAACCATTTCCATCACATTTATCTTCATATTTCTATGAACACGAAAAACAATATGACTGGAATAACACATTTAAATGTCAGTGTATCATAAATAAGAGGCCTGCGGCGTTCAGTAATTTGTTACTCATAATTCTAAACGCTATACTTGAATTTTGTCACCAAGCTAGATAGCAGACGTACTGCATTCGTAAAAATGTTATTCCAGCTAATTCCTTTTTCGTGTGTGATCAACAACTTCGAAAAATATTTTTGAAAATATTTCAAAATAAAAACAAACAAAGATTCCAAATAATATCTTGATTTTAAGAATCGATAGTTTTTCAACAAACATTACTAAAAATTTAGCCATTTTTTTAGTTTATTGTTCTCTGCAATAGACTTCACACAACGAACCGTCAAACGATTTAATTTCAAGATACACCGAGAAAAAAATGTTGTTGAAACAATTAAATCGTAATGTTTATGTTTGACTAATCAAATATTTGGATGAACAAAATTTTGTTTGAATGTAAATTATTCTCTACGCAAGTGATTTGGTAAATGAAACTAAAGAAATTCCACCAAGTGATTTGGTTGAATCTTTTTTTCTCAGCCCAAATCTTTCTTTCTCATCGTAACATTTCGATTGAAGAGTATAATGGGAAACACAAGGCGTGATTTTACGACAAACGTTTTATTCAGAACTGATTTTAAAAACAGGAAGAAACAAATGATACGGTCGTGACTGTGAACATAGTAACATTAGATTGAATGAAAAACGGATAAGTGACAAGGTGATGTTTTACACGGTGTCGAATATTTGGCAATACATAAACACACACGTTGATTATCGTCAATTGTGGTAAGTTAATCACGGTAAGGATGTCATCCTGGAAAAAATTACTTCCAATCTTGCATCTAGTAATAAACTTGTTATTATTCGGTAACTATGGCATGGAACGAAAACAACGTTAATCAATGACAGAGAGAAAATCAAAATAAAAAGAATAGTTTGTCTTGACAAACAAGTTCTAAATTTCGACATCAGGGCGTATTTCCATTTATTATTTAACCAAGCAGTTATTAAAACAATTTGATTGAGTATAATCGTTGGTAAAATTATTGTACTCTAATAAAAATTATTCAAAAGTTTAATTTTTGTGTTTAAACAATATCTTTTTCTGTTGAATACAATTTGGAATATCATTAATATGGATGATATGAAAGAATTTTTATGTAATATATAGTAAGAAATCCCAACGACAATTTGCAAAATAACTTGCTTAGTCTATTTCAGTACTATCATCATCCGTTTAGATGTTATTATATTTATTTGATTATTTAATATTGTTAGCTTTGCTGTTTAACAAAACATTATAATTCGCTTGTAAATAAATTAGACTTGTCTAATATGTCTAAGCATCAATTTGTGGAAAATTTCAAAATGTTATAATAAATACACTAAAAATTAAGCTTCGTTACATAATGCTGGTATATTTGCAGTTCATTAAATTATGAAACAATGAATAAAATGAAGGCAAAATAAAAAGAAATAAAGAAACTGAAAGAACATAGGAACCACTTCACAAATCGCGGTTATTGTTGTCGCAGGATGATGATACACGCTGGAAAAAATTGTAATTAAAATTATCGTGCAATATACCGTAATAGCGAAAATCCAACACAAATTGAATTATTAATCTAAACAAGTTTTTGTCTTAAACACTTCGTAAATTATTTTTGTCATTTAATTGAATTCTTTTACAGTAAATTGCACCATGATACCAACAAACTTAGGTCTATCTCTGTAACTAATACAAACGGTCATGGGTAGGATGATGATATAGAAAGTGGGTTAGTAAATTCAACAATTACAAAGTAGGATCGAATATTAACCGGCGTAGAAAAACCATGGATTATCAGATTATCCTTGAACATCATTCCTCTATTATTTAAAAACTGATATAACAATCGGGTTCTCTTTTTACCATCGTTTCATCACAAAAAAGTAAAATCAGATTGGTGACACAACCCGATAGAACACCGGTATAAAACAAAAATGAACTATAGACTAATATGCATACATTAAACTTACATATGTATAATATACGCATTTTAGCTGAACGTATGTCATTTTTTCATGCATGTTGACAGAAGAAGTAAGCAAACAAAACTCTTGAAAATTATACACGTAAAATAATCACGCGAGGGAAGTTAGGAATTCAGAAAAGTCATCGTGGAATTTACTACTTGCGCACTTTCTATATAGGAGCCATATACTGAAGGTGATTAAATAATTCGAGAACAACGTAACTGAATAGAAAATGATATTTATGAAGAATAGAACGAGTTTTACAGACAAATGGACGAGAGAATGAGAAAAGGGATCATGATACCAATTAAACAAGACGTGCTATCCGACGTCTGCGGACCTGTCTTAACGTGGCGAGCGATTGTTATACGTGTCGTCGTCGCTCAGTGTCGATCACGCGTGCTATTACGTCATGCTAAGTCACGCACGCAAGGACATAAGTGTTTTTGGTTAGCCGTGCTCGAAAATTCGACAGTTGATGAAAAAGAGACACATTGAACGGGTTTTTACAGATAATTTAGATGTATTTTTGTAAAATTGACTTTTGTATATAATAATATGTTTATGTCATCGGAATATGTACAGAGGGAGGTGTCCACAAAGGAGCACTCACTCGGAACTCTTCAGATGCTCGCCCTGGTCCATTGAGAGGCATCCCGCACCGCCGCCGAATCCATAGCCTTTCGGGCCGAATTTGCGGCCGTGACATACTTTGCAGTAGAGCTCGCCCTCGTGCTCCGAACAATTTGTAGAGTCGAGCAATTTGCCGCAGAGACCTGTAAATTCATAAGGAAACTTCCTCGTATAACGTAACGTAACACGTGGCCAACGCTAAATAGCGCTGGTTGCTGTCCGGACAGTGATGGATGATTCGAGACTCTAGTTAGAAAAACAGTAATGACTACGATTTGGAAACAAGTGATCATTATCCAACGCAATAGTCGGTACTGTCTCGCATACTAAATTCTTCGGGAATCAATCATAGAGTTGCATCTGACAGCAACCAGAGTTAATCTAGCTTCTAGATCAAGAGGCAGACAAACTTTTATTTTTAATTTTTCCGTCAAACTTGGATTAAGACCAACTACCGTGTGCAGAAAGTTCATAACATGTTGTTCTTAAATTGCTACGATTTCAGTACACTCTGAAAACAGTGTATTATAATACAATTATTATTTTTTTACAAAGAATTTGACATAATCTCTATTCAAGTTACTGAAATAAATCCGACGCGTTAGAACATTCTTGAACATGATTTTCCGGTAACTGTAACAATTTATCATTAAGATTTTCAACGCTGAAATTTCTTGAAACATTTAATACTTCTAGAAAATTTATTAAGTTGACATCCGGGTCAGTTCAGTTTGTACTGAGAAAAAGGAAAATTTAAACATTCGATCGAAAAAGGTGGTAACTCAAGATTATTTATATTGTTTTGAATCAATTTTTTCGACTTAAAATCAATAAATCGTTTTAAATATTGTGAATAGATTAGAACAATTATTTGTTAGATTTGTGCCAGTATTGATTATTAATATCGGAACAACATTAGTAATCAATAATACGCCAATATTTATTACCAATATTGCCTTGTCATATTTTTCTTGTCTGACTTGCCATAATTTTCAAATAATAATATTTCATACTATTATTTATATTATTAAAAATATTCAAATCATAATTCAAATAATAGCCAATATTGAACAAATATTGGAGACTGACAATGAGCCGAGCTAAAGATATTGGGCGAAACTTCAAAGGCAATAGTTTACCAACGATTTTTAATACTGATCCGATATTCGACTGGTTATCATTTTCTGCGTAAGGGTTTTTATTTAAGCAGTAAAATAAAACATAATGTTATAAGGCAAGTGTAACTTCTTTATGAATGTATCTAACAGTTAAAACCAATCTAACTGCACGCCAATAAGTCTAGCTAACACGGTTGCGCTGACATATATGCCGATTTATCTTAACTAGTTGCGTAAACGAGTATACAACTGTGTGAACAACTTGATGTCTTGATTTTGTTAAAGAATAACTGTGGTATCAATTTATAAAACATTTTCTTGAAATTTTACATTTTCATCATTGTGTTGTAAGCAAACAAAAGTGACTAAAATGCTATTAAATATATAAAATTAAAAGTTTGATAGTAACTCGAAAGTATATTTGCAGTATAAATCTTAAATTAAACACTATTCGTAAAATTGCATTATCAGATTGTATTACGACATTATAAATGATAATGCTATTGTCATTATAGATTTAATCGAAAAGCAATATTCACGTGGAATTCCTAATTGAAAATCTGGCACTCAAATCGAAAATCAACGTTGAATACTTTTACAAGTACTAAAACTTTCATTCGCGCTAAGTCTAATTTCGTCCGTCATTTATACGTAATCCCGTGAATTAATATTTATAATCATCTGAGACAATTAAGTCGCTGTTATATATTTACGCGCAATAGATTAAGTCTAAAAATAAGCAAAACGAAATTAACGATTTAACTGATTTTGTAATGAGCCGGGCAATTTATCATCATTGTAAGAGAATTATTGCTTGCGATTTGAGTATAAATTATTTAATATTGCACCTGAATATTTCCTTCATAACTAAATCAAATAACGAATTTCGTTTGAAACGTGTTTACGTAAAGAGTTGATGTAAAAATAACTTCATGATTCTAATGGAGACAAATCATCCATTTTTCGTTTCTTTCCATTTTCATATATCCCTCTTAAGTGTTGCTATTTTTTTTGTGTCGAGCAACTATATCAGACGTATAAAATTAAAACGGAATCTTGGATTAAATAAATCTTGTCATCGAGTACATCTTAATCCATGTATAAATCTTCGAAAAGTGATTCGTTGAAATGTTGAATTGTCTTGCATTCAAGTACTCACCACATTTGAAGCACATCTTGTGCCACTTCAGGCCTCCGGCAACGCGTTCTTCCGCGGCGTAGACAGATTTACCGCACTTCGGGCACTTCGGGTGCTCGACTGGTTTGAAGTTAGGCATTTTGTACGTACTGAAAATAGAAGTCATTTTGTCATCAAAATGATATTTTGACACATTTACATTGTACTTAAAGGCAATTTTTTCTTATTTTTCTTCTTTTCTTTTTATTATAAAAAATGTATACACATTAATCGCAATTTGAACATGAATTAAAATTTTTCGACTGTAATCGCAATTCAGATTACGGCGACAGAAACTATTTTTTAAACAGTAACTAATATTATGACACTCTTCAACTGTGGTTGAATGTCCACGTAAAATAATAAAAAAAGTTTAAATAAATAAAGAAAAAGTAAATAAATTTTTTGAGGAAATTAATATGACAATCACATGTATATGCGATTGTCATATCAAATACCGAAAAAAAAAAAAAAAAAAGAAAACTCAGAGTGATGTCGAATTTTTATTTCGAATATTAACCAATATTATACAGACATTACCATCAAGTTTCTTTTTTGGTATAATTAAATTTCAATATTATACCATTGTTAGCTACTAATGGTTTCAATTAAGTAAATATACCTATTGGCATTGTCATAAAGTATGCGCTGTCAAATGTCTACAGCGAGAACTGTGCGAGCTGCTAATTTCAATTGGTTCAATTTTTTCAAACAACTCTCAACAACGCAATATTTTTATTTTTAGAATTGCACTTGCAACAATTTATATTTGCCCTATACATTGTTTTTGCACTGATTCACGATGGGGGGTTTATTTTCGTTAACTTCAACGCTTGTTGATTTACGACTTGGTTTCTGCAATTCATCGAAGCCGCATAAAATAATTTCCGCGAAATTAAAATAATATTTTTGTTTGCGTAACCACGCGCACTACGCTGTACAATTTATTTGACCTTTCGGTAAATTATTGTACAAAAATGTTTTTCCAATCGGTCTATCCTTCAAGTGCATCACCCAGTATTATCGCGACAGAGTTTCCGATGGGTGGGTCACAATGCAATCGGTAGCTTTGCAATATTTTCGCAACGTCTATATCAGACTCAATTCAATACATATCTTTGCATGAGCCGTGTTGTAGAAAAGCGCTTTAAACGATTTTATTCATTTCGCTTTGATTTATCTATTTTCATGGAACAGCTAATTAATTGTAAATAAATAATATTGATTGATTTATCATTAAATTCAAATATTTCTGAGGGGTAGTTTTGAGAGTATTGCAAAACAAATTATATACTTGTAACTTGGAAATTTTTAATTTAAAATGATTTTAACTAGGAATTTGCCTTACTGAAAGCGTAATTAATTTGGTTGATCAACAAGAAAATCAATAGTTACTTTTCAATGCTTAGTTGTTAGTATGACGAATTTCGTAATTTCTACTAAAATTTAACTGAATATCTTAATTGATTCGGCATAATTCTTCAGTTGATCTGACTTCGATTGATTTTTAGTTATTTTTACAAAACTTTACTCATATTTCGTAAAAAATTATTCCATTCAAACATTTTTGTGCCGAAATTGTAATATGAAATTTCTACAGAGAGTAAAAAATGTTACATAAAAACTGCGAACACATTTTCAGAAAATAATTTTTTTTTTAATCATTCAACATAATAATATATTTATTAATTACGTATTGTCTTCACGAATTTAATACGTTAATTTTGACTACTTGTGGCAGTGTGGAAATGTTACTTCACTCTTACCAGACCCTCCCCTTAAAGCCTTTGCTGAAAATAACTCATGACAGCTGATATGAAATATCAAGTTACTTTCACATTGGAATATTTTTTAAGAACGCTCATTTAATTTTGCGTAACATTTACTGTGAAATGGCCAAAGTTAAGATATTCAAATTAAGATTTTTATTTAAATTTTGTTGTATGTTTCGAGAAAAAAGAATGTCGAGAAGTTAATATATATAATAAGTTTGCGACGTGAAATAAATATTTTAATAATTAAAATCATAATAAATGAATCCATCAAGCCTTTACTCAGAAAACCCTATCGTAATTTCGATGTATAATTTTCGGGAACGAATGAGAGTAATAACTTTTTCTCGCCTTATTTAATCTTCTTTTCTTTATTTCATTCTACTTCGTAATTTGATACTTTCAGTCGTTTTCATACAAACGACAAAAAAATTAATCAAATCGATGGTTTGCTTGTGAATAAAATATATATCTATTTACAAGAAGCATAGCTTAGAAAATAGACCGCCAAAGCGATGGTAAAGTTGCTGTTGGCGGCGATTCTATGTATAACTAGGCGAGTGTAGGCCGCGGCAAGACAGCATTACTCAGTGACGCCGTATTAGGGAAGGCTAGATTCGTGCGCGAGCGCCTCGAGCTTTTCAGCTGTCTTCTGACGGCTTCCACTTCTCTTCTTTTATATCAAGAAAACTCGGTACCGCCTCACGCCAAGTGTTGCTGCTCCAACGACCAATTACATAACTCCCTTCTGGAAGCTATATTTTCACAACCTTACAACGCCAACAGTCGTCATGTTTCATAATCATTTTTTCCGTTTCTTCTTGTTTTTCTGTTTGTCTACCTTTTTTTTGTTTGTCTTTCTTTAAAGAATCTACTTTTTACCTTAGTTATTTTTATTTAGTGTAAACTTTCCATGATTTCTATTTTAAATTCTTATAATAATATATTTTAGCTTCAATAGAGTTGATGTAAAACTTTTCGTTTATATATCTTTTATTTTATTTTATCTTTTTTTTAATTACAATTAAGAATTAGCAAAAAATTAGTTTAGAATTAAAAATTCAATCCGTTTGCACGCGCGATAAAGAATCAAAAAGATATTTATTAAATTATAATAAAAAATGGAATTCGGGAGGCAATTCACAACAAAGTTTATATTGCGACCTATTATTTGAAATACTCTAAACATTGTTAAAGAAGTTTTGAGTTGCAAGTAAAAATTGTACAGTAATCTGTACATTAATATTTATAATTAAGAAAATTAAGTTTCGTTATAATCATTAAATTGTTTGTTCTTGAAGCATCGTTTTATAATATGCTTGTTGCTTGCAAATAAATATCCTTTTAGCTCCTTAGTTCTTTTCTCAATGAAAAAACTTCCTTTATACTTTTTTAATACTTGATTTATGTTGCAATTACGGAAAAAACTAATCAAAAGTAAAATTGTTAACTACTGTCTAATTTTGTTCCATATCATTCCATACACTAAACCAATTTTATGAACTAATATTCTAAATATTTTTTTTTTAATTTCGCCGCAGTACTCTACCGATTTTTATTGTTTCTATCATATGCATATAGATGTGTTTTTTTCGTTTTAATCTGTTATGTTATTCTCAACAAGAGTTTTGATTGTCAAGCAGTTGTCACGTTCGTAATTAAATTAGAAAGTACTTACATAGCAATTCAAAAGTAAAATTTTTCGATTAGTTTTTGTTTTGACCGGATTTTTATACAATGTTAATGTTTTTGACTACATCCACGAAATAGATCTACGAAAGCATGCATTATTAATTAACAGTAATAAGTCAACAATTTTCCAAAAATTATAATATCACTACCATCAATTGGAAGTTATATTAAATTATAACATTTGTTAACTGGTTTCGATGTAATTAAAATTTAAATGCAAATGTAAAAGGAAAAAAAACAACAAAACAAAATTTTTTCTCTAAATTAATTATAATTCATGGTATAATTTTACGACGTCTCACAATTGACATTCAGATTATTATGTTTACCACGTAATTATATAAAATTGCAAAATTAAATAGTGTTATGATGCAGAGTTTATACACTGTGCAGTATTTTTATTTGCACGAACTGTTTATACGGATAATAATACTGACTCTCTTTAAAAATAAATTGGCATGACTAAATTTTCGGAAAGGGGATTAATTCTTACGATGACTCATCGCTCTACACTGGCAGAAAAGTAATTCATTTCAGTAACTAAATCAGCTAATTGAACAAATTTGTTGAATGAAGTAATTTTTGTCTAAACGGTTCATATATAATTGAATTAGTTAGTCAACTAGATGAATTGACATGTCAGCCATTTGATTCAATTATGTAATATCAATTAGTTGACTCAAATAGCAAATTATATCAAATTTAATTAAAAATGCCAATTTAACCAACTGGATTTCTGTCGAAAAATCGGTAAAATTGAATATTGCACAAAAAGAACAGTTTTGTTGAATCTACAAACATTTTGTTGATTTAAGAAAATTTTTGTAAAGTCAACAAAATGTTCTCTTTGTGTAAAGTTTGAAAAATATATGTGTATTTTGATTTATATTAAAGTAACGAAATAGTTGTAAAGTAATTTCCTCAGTATTCATAATATTAGAAGACAAAACCTTATATTTTCGATCCTGCTTTTATGCTTGTGATTGTAAAATGATAAAGATAATATCCATAAGTACTTCATAGGTAACACGTGATTATAATTGGAATAACTAAATTTACGAATCATTGATCATTATTCATTCTTTTTCAAGCACAAATTTAAATATCCAAAGTTCTCCACGTGATAATATCCACGCGATTTGAATTTTCGAAAAATTTAAACGAATTTGATACATATTCTAATGAAAAAATTGCATATTTGAACGAATTATTAAATAAATTCGAATAAATTTAGATAAAATACATTCAATTTAAATATTTTGTATGCATTTTTCAAAAATGTATACATTTCACACTCATCAAAAATTTCAAGTTTACAAGCGGCAACTTAAGAGATTCAAATATACCAACACATTATATCAAAAAAAAAAAAAACAAATTTTTTTCTCGAACTATCGCCATTCTCCATAAAAGTAACTTTTGTCAATCCTCCAGTATGTCACCTTAAATGCGTAACATTCGTTCTTTAGGCGAGTATGCAACAAGAGTTCTGTCGAAAACTTGGAGTGAATTCGGCGTTATCGTAGTTAAATTGAATTCGTTTTGGAGTTGGAACGAGACCAAAGTTTAACTGAATGATCCATACGAAGCTAATTCCAAGGTGTTAAGAAAGGAGCAAATAAATAACTCAGAGAATTTGAGGAGTTAAACGAGGAATCAAAGGAGTCAAAATTTGCGTTACGGAATAAACTGGCTATGATTTTTACCCCGCTGAGTGTAACTTTTGAAGCCACACCTATTTTATGTTTTACTCTGTAAAAGTCAATTTTTAACTCCAAAATGGTTTACGGCATACACCGAATCACTCAACTGCGCTGATTGAAACAAAAATATAGGTGATGGAGATGTTGGAGAACGCGCGACAGTTCGGCGACAGGCTATATTGGTTGGCACGATTTGACTCGAAGGAAGACACTGTGCACTGACGGCGCGTCGACCCGGACCCGGCCTCGCACTACTCACCGTTTGTACTCGGGAAGTTTCGGTTCGTTAAGTGCGCTACGACTTGTCGTGGCTCGTGCTGTCGATTCGTGCAAGGATCAGGCCTTGATGCGCGATGGCTGGTCTACCGTCGCACTGTCAACACCGCACTAATACTAGGATTCGAATGGTCGTGCTCGCGCGGTACCCGTCCTAGTCATACCAAACTTTGCACACGGCACGTGGACGGCGTCGCGGACGGCTCGCCGGGAGGCGGGGCTTCCACGCCACCGCCCGGACTTCCTCTCGCGACAAGCGGAAAGCCACTTTGCGCCTATTTTCGGCGCACTGGAACCCGGAGCCGGTTAATCGAGATGCCCCCGGACCCGGCCCGGCCCCGGGCCTTTAAATTTACTCCTACATTCCAGCCGACCGACGCCGCGCACCTTCCGCGCGGCTATTTTTAACCTACATGCCGGACTCCGTATTTATTATTTATTTCAATTGCGCCGTCGAAAGTCGCGCTGTAATAGCGTTGTAGATTGAAAAGCCGGTCTCTGTGGATGCAAGGCAGTCTAAGACCAGAGACACTCGCGAAAAAAGATTGCGCTGGCTAAGCGCTTTGCATAATCCTGCAGCGGGGAAACGTTTAATAAATGCGGTCGTGTACAAATTTTCCGTTTTTAACCGTTTGTGTCAAAATGTAGAATTTCGAGTCCAAATTAATATATTTCGCTTCAGGCTATAACATTGTATGTCAAAATTTACATTTCTGTGTCGATGGGAATGTTTTGAGAGTGTTAATTGTTTTGCTTTTAATCATCTCTTTACTCATGGAATCATGTCTGATGGACGAATTGCGATCTCTTCGTTGTATATGTTCTTTCTTTGATTTAATATTTTATTGTATAATATACATTTATTATACTGGATAATATACTTTTAGTAAGAGTATACTCTTATATACTTATATATCATAAATATAATATACTTATATATAATAAACTGCCTAGAGAATTAATTTTTCACTTTTTTTATAATTTACTGTATGGGACACAGCGATCGGCAAAACCTTGTTAATTGTATTAAAATTATACTTATGATTAAATGTAATTTTAAATTTGTAATAATTAATTGTTTGGATTATCGATTGAATGTATTATTTTAGATTTATATTTAATTAAAGAGCTACAGTGATTAAAGTTTCTTGAAAGATACAATTGATTCTTCTTTTAGGCCAATTATTTTGTCATTTTTTTGAACATTCAAATTCAAAGTACATAATCGAAGAATGGAAAGAGAATTTTGACGTTTCGTTTTACACTTATCTTTACATTTATCTGGAAAGCTTAAGTACACTGAAAAGATTTTTCGAAAATGACATTATTTATAAAATGAAATTATTTTCTACGGAAAATAAATTAATTTATACAACAGGGTTTAATCCAAACTCTTTAACATTTTTATCTCCATAGAAGGAACCATGAATTTTTTTTACTCGTAGGCAACCTTTTTATGCGTATTTCGCAGAGACAAATAAATTTGTCTATTTTATCGAACCATGATGTTAACGCACACTAGAAACACGTAATCTAAAATACATTCGTATGAAATGTTAGTCATGATCAGTGAAAAAAAAAAATCTTACTTCATAGCGCGGCAACAAAAATGTAAATGTCTACTGCAACGCAGTCATCGTTTTCGTTTTCGTTATCAATGATACCAAGCATTCTTGTAAAATAGGATCTCAAAAAAAAAAAAAAAAAAAAAATGGACGGATACTTGCAACGATGCACGTTGCATAATACGCGGTCAGAATTTCAACTTTATTTCGATCCGTCGTCTTCGTAAACAATGTTTATATATCGAATAAAGTACGTTCGAATATTTAGACACATGAGTCACGCGATGAATCAACGCGACTGTAATTTTCGCGATAATAAATGCCTTTTTTCTAGACATGCTTAAAATATTTGTTTCCGAAATCTCCCCTTTTTCGCAATTTCTTTGCAAATACGAAATGGAACAATTTTTTTGTGCAACGCATTTATGCGCGATATAGTCTTACGTTACGCTTTTAACTTCTGCTGAATTTCGACATTTACATTTATATAATATTCACGCCGCGAATTCGGAGCGAGTCGCGACGATGGCAACTCAGCGACTTTCCAATTTCCGTGGAATGTGCGAATGAATGAGACAGCGAAGAAGACACAGAAACATGTCTAAATTGAAGCTACTGTACTGCGAAAATTATTTTCTTATTGTAGCAAAGTTTAGTAACCATTGTCCCTTGTAGAACATTCTATTTCTTACACGTATAATTTACGTTTTTATACGATAATTGTACGTATAAGGAAAAATAAATAAGAGCTGAATTTCCGTCTAATATTCGTATAAAATATGTTATGTTCTATCGAGGGTGAAAATATTTGAAGTATTTTTAAAAATGTTAAATGTGTTGACGTATGAGATGCTGCTGATATAATTGATGAAAACATAAATTAATTTTCTATTTATGTGTCAATACTCGAGGTTATGAATTTTATAGATATTTTTATTTCGTAAATCTTATAGTTCGTGAACTTGTACTCAAAATAATATTCTTTCAGAAAAAAAAAAAAAAAAATAAATAAATCATTTTCCAAACTACAGTTTATGTAAAAAATAGATGACATCTCACTGCAAACAAGTAGTTGCTCTGTTACTTTTGTTGGCTACTTTTTTATCTGGTAAACAATGCACAAAGAATAGTCTTCCGTTTTCTCGTATTGCTCTAACTGTAACTACGTTCAAGTTGAATGCTCGGCACGTTTGGTTTGTTTACTTGCGTTTATTGGAAAATTATCTCAAGAATTGGCCCCCTCTCCCTAACTTTTGTTTCCACAGCTTCAAACAACTATCTCGATGCAGACCCTACTGTACTTTCCGAATTAAACAAACTATTAACCCGTTTACTTGAATTGTCCAGTATAATGAACAATTTTTAAAAGAATCATTTTTCAATTTCAAATTTGAAATTACCAGAAACGACATTTTCCTGTTGTCAAGTAAGAAAAATGTAATTTTTCTTACAATAGTGACGAAAACTAATTTTTATAAGAATCATGAACACATTATTCCATATAGATTCAATATTGAATATATTATTTTCCATGTTAAATCAATGTTGAATTTGTGTTTTGTTCTCTAATAACGAATATACTTTTCCTGAACTCGAAAACAAGTTACAAATAATTTCACGTCACTATTTACCTTGGTAATCGTGCAACATCATTTTTTTATTTGAAAGAAGAAGGGTTTTTTTTTATTTATTTTGGCAATTATTTCGAAAATACTAAAGTCATAAAATTTAAAACAAATATTTTCTTTTATTTTCGTCCGCTTTTAAAAAAATATTGTTAATAATAATTTCAATAGTTATTGATGGTCGAAGTTTCTGATGCATTTACTAACGTCTTTTACCGACAGCAATATAAAATTCTGACATAAATTTAATATGAAAAAAGATGGAATTAATGTAGAATTTTGTGTTCGTGTTCCTTTACGTTGTTTGTCTAGATGTCGATAATTGTTACCTTAAAGTGATATTAGTCATTACAACTTTTACAAAAAAGTTCACCCAAATATTTTGTGACGAATTCGCTATGAAACATTGGATGAAGAATATAGTCTAAAAAATAGTTCGGAGCATACCTCACGCAAGTAAGTAGAAAGAATATCAATGAATTATTGAGCAATAATTTTATTCCGATAGTATACATCCGAGACGCGCGTGCATACGCGCACTCGTACGGGCAATTTGTAATACATGACGAGATACAACTTTTATTAGATTTCATAGTTAACGGTAAAATTTTTGGCAACTTAAACGTACACTGACATCTAAATTTATTATTTACACAAAGAGAAAATTCCTCGTTCAACAACAAATTATAAGCATTAGTAATTTTTCACTTTTGTATACAATATTTTCTTTCAAGCACGATTGCGCCTCAATGGTATGTTGAAAACATTTAGGAAACAAATTAAAACAAAAAAATTCATAGAATTGCCACTTGGTTTCATTCTTTAGAATCAATTTAATCATTTATACACTGAGAAAAAAATTCTTTTTTCTTTCCAAACTCAAAACATCTTCAGCCAAGACTGTCCATACTAAGAAAAGTTTATTTAACCGGAATAACGAAATTTTCAGTTGAAAACCATGTCAACTACAATTTAAGTTACCCTTATTGAAATTTTAGTTTATCTGAAATACCGAGAGGAGAGGCGGGCAATCAACTGGACGTATCGAAATATTTTAAATCGAATGAGGATACGTTCACTCTAAACGGGTCCGCATTACCCGTCGCTCTCCTACTACTGAAAACTGAGATGTTTCCACTAAAATTTAAGCAAATTTGTTAACAGATTCAGTATAATTCTTCAGTTGACCCGGCTTCACACTAATTTCTGATTATTCTTACTGAATTTCACTGATATTTTCCTCGGTGTAAATGACTTGCGAGCGGCCACTACAAACACTTGTGTCTCGTTTCAAGAGCCATTTAATATTTTCTACCCATATAAAAAAAATCACATTTATGTGATATTTCTGAATTAATAACATTGTACAGTACGTAAAGAATAACAAAAAAATATGTTTCTATGATGGAAATCAGAATGATAAAAATATTGCACCGAAGTAATAGCGAAGTAAAAGTTGGAGAAACATTGAAATGATTGAGATACAAAGTTCAACTATTTTTAGATTATTATACAGTGAAATCATAATTACCCTAGAATGAAAAAAAGCGTACTAAAATAAATTGTTTAAACTATTTTTTAACGAATAGCGAAACGTATATGATTTCACAAACTCAAGGTTTGTCGGTCAAGCAATCTAGTTAAATTCGTGTTGTTTTGCTTCGGTGTATTAACAGTTGGATTGTACAATTTATTGCGACGCGATGCGAATCAGTTTACAATAATATTTTGCTAGTTACGTTAGTGGACGCATCTGATTGCATTATCATTAATACGCGGCTTTTCTCGGTTCGCGCGCAAGCGTGGCGACGAGACTCGGGCGTGAGTCAGAATGCGAACAGCGATTCTATTCTGAGTGTGCCGAGTGAGAGAGCGGCTATTTTTGACTTTCATTAAAATTTCCTTTCATTCCTCGTCATTTTCGAGCTGGGATCGCCGCGCTCTTGAGTGGGCGTGGGCCGCTACCAATTTTCTTCAGCCATCGAAATTGTTTCAAACGACGCTAAAATGTTAAAAAAAGTAGTCTAACTTCATTATCACTTACTCACAGAAACACGATTCAATACATGTTTATTCTCCTGCTCAAACGTACACGCGTTTTTAAAATAAGTTATTCAGAAATATGTTCTCTCCTCCGCAACCTGAAGATTACATCGAGTCAATAATTATCTGCATTTTGCTACGCTCTTAATTTATAACATCTAACCATAAATTCAGACGCGAAATATATAGCGATAAGTACTTCGTGCGTAACGAATTTCAGATAATAAATTAAAATCGTTAAACTTACGGGATCAAAATAGTTAGATATAGTTTTGTAACAAATTGGCCGAACTGCTTGGAGAGTCGCTATAGCGTTTCTTATAAAAACGTAAGACCAAGTGTTTGAGTGAATTCAATTTAAAAAAAAATCAAACCTTTGTTTTTTATCGACCTTATTTCATAGCATCAAACTACTCTAAGTACGAAAAAAAAGAAAAATGATATCAAACTTTAAGTTCTTTTCTTGCGTGCTGCATCCAAAATCGTTTTGAAATCCTCGCCCGATTAATTTCAATACTCGTTAATTCGATGAACGGAACTCATCTCAGAGTCGACCTCTCGACGGAGTATTTCGAAAAACGGTAGCAAATATACGAGGCAATTTATCCATTAGTTATTTCACTTCCTCGTTTGCCCTCGAACGAATTAAAAACAGAACAAAAGTTTAATTTATATAGCCTCCATGATGCTACTGAGGCGAAAATATTTTGATCTTAAAATACCCCGCGCGCCGCTTACGAAAATAATCATTGTCAGTTGTTTTAAGTGAAAAATGCGCGGCTTTTGACGGAAACTTGATAACCGCGTGAAAAGACGCCGTGTTTCAAGCCTTACATTGCGATTGCAATCATTAAGGAACTCCCCGCAACGCTTTCCATAAATATCTTCTGTTGGATCTTTTATTATAAATGTTTGACAAATTAAAAATAATGAGCGATTTGATTACTTGTACTTGATTGATTAAACTTTAATTAAGCATCAACCTTGCATTACGTTAAGAAAAATTAAAGTCATGCATTCATCTGCTTTCAAACATTCTGAAAACAATAGCTTTTGTTTGGTTTTAATTCAATTTAATTTAATTAGATTCATTTAATTTAATCAGTTCTCAATACGTTCTCTTGATTTAATTCCATTGTGGTGGTTTCATTCAATGGCAGCCTTGAATAAATTTCATATGTAAAACTTAAAAACACAGTTTTTGTAAATCCCATGTTTTGTTCCTAATGGCCAAATCACTACAATGGAATTTGGTTTTAATGTTGAAAATTTATGTATGATGTATGATAAAAGTAGTGCATTCCAGTAGATTTAACTCGGTTATTAAAAGAATAACTGAAAAATTAAATTGATGCAATCGTAAAATTCAGTCAAGTCAATTTAAATACTGTCCAATTAATAATGTCTAATACAAATAAAACTCAATAAGCTCACTTTGTATTATATTAAATGAAGTATTTTAAACTTGATACTGCTCCATAAAAAGTCTAAATACAGATACTATTTTTAATCATCGTAAAAAATAATAATGATCTTTCCTAGTTCTAGGATCATAGTGTTGAAAAAAAAGTTTGAGTCTAAAATAGTCTAAAAAATGAAACAGAAAAATTGAGTTCAAATTCAATTTTCCATAAAATTTATTGCTTAAAGTGTCTGCTTTTGAAATTAGACACATTCAAATTTTCAAATTAATTTAGGCGTCAATTTTTCTTACAGTTTCTTATTATTGCATAAATTTTGATTTCAAAAGTCAGATATTTTTAGCAATAAATTGTACCGAAATTTAAACTTGGACTCAATTTTTTCGTTGCATTTTTTAGACTATTCCAGACTGAAAATGTATTTGTTAAAAACAATACAATCGTTATACCAGGGCTAAATAATAATGTTTCTTTTATTTTATAATATCAATGAATTTTGATATTAATTAATAACAATTGAAAGTAATAAAACAAAAAAAGACATTTTTTTTGTATTTCAAGTCAAAAAACAAAATCGAATTCTTGGTTTACGTGTAACTTTTGCGTTAATTTTGTTACTCCAAAATCAGTCATATGTTATACCTTTTCTCATTTTCTTTTTCCTTATCCTACTTTACAATATTTAAAATCACAGAAATTCATACACTACAAACATCTCACATTCAAGTCGGCCAATCACAACGCTGGCTTTATTTGACCGCGATGGAAATAGTCTTATGGCGCATTCGAAAAATAACAATATTTTGTATTCAAAAAGAATGGTACCTACGTTGACTGAATGGTCTGTGATTTTTCAACATATTTTTAATTTCCAAATGTTCCAGGTCCCTTGGTTCTTTGAATGCTCCGCCATCTATTACGTCTCCTGATTGATCTTTCTTACGTCGATAATTGTAGGTTTCTGTCGATTCTCTTTTTTCTAATTTTTCTCCGGATTCGAAGGAAAGTACGAGGAATTTGATTTTCATCGAGCAAGAAAATTTTCATCGAGCAAGAAATTAGAGGAAAAGTGAAGACGATAAAATTTAAGGATAAAAGTAGTGAAAATGTTAAGGTATTTTTCTCAATTTCAATAGGAACTTTTTATACTTAGTACTTTAAATGCATACAAATTTAGAAATTTTGTAGAAAAAATAAATTTTCATTTTACCAATTTAGCTTAAAATTAACTTAAAAATTAATATCTTCATTTCATACCTTTTATGTCATCATTAAATTACTGGTTCATTCGTATTATTTTTCAATAGGTATTATCTAAATAAAATATATATATTGTATCATATAAATTGTATACAATTTCGTTTTATTTTCTTGTTAAGTAACCTTTTTTTATTTAATAACATGTGAATCTATATACATTTTTCCTTTTTATTTATTTTTTAGTAATCTATACTGTCTGATTCAATTCAAATCATTTGACTGGAACAAGTGCATGCGCAATGTCGACAGTGGCGACACTGCGACTAAGCAACAGAAACGGTCACTGATTCTTCTCTTTTCAAGTTGATTATTCGTGGTGATTGAGTTTGGTCAAGAAAATTTAGGGGAAAAAGGAGAAAACTTTGTATTTTCTGAAGTGAAAATGGCTAACTTACTTGGCCGAGCAATTTTAAATCACAGCCGAAATCCGCTTATTTACACGGTCGTCAACAGAAAGGCATCAGGCCAAAGTAAATATCTTGTCACCGATTTATCCTTCATCTGTTAATATTAGGGTTACTCTTGCCTTTAAAATTTTATATTACGTAATTCAGGGCTTCCTTACTTACATTTCAGCACAGTTTATTTAGCATTTAATTTCTACAATATATCTCAGAATCAATTCTTTGTTACAGTCACAGATCATTTGGTCCATGCCACTGGAAAGGAACGACGTGAAATGTTGGCCATATTAAATGGCTATGATGTAAGTGCATTTTGGCATATATTTTCGTTCATCACTTCTGTTGAATGAAACTTATTTACGGCATACCTATTTGTTGTCAGTACGATATTAACTGTTTTAAATATTTAGGCGGTTTTTGATAACATTGTTTTGTCGTAGTTATGTATGTTACTATTCGCATCAGCAAACAAATTTTAATAGAAGTTCCATTTTTCTGTAGCACTCCAATTTATGCATAAACAAAATTTCAGGTGCATGAAATTCAGTTATTCTGCGTAGTACACACTTGTGTATTAAAGAGAAAAAATATTAAATAGTAGAAAATAAAGTAAATTTGATTTTTTTCAAGCTACAATTTTTAATAAATCACAATTTGTATCCTGTAAAATAAAAGTACTTTTATGTCGTTAAATAATAAATTGTTTTTTCAATATAAAAACTTTTTGTTTTAAAAGGGCAAAAGTTATACAAATTAAATTCATTATAAATGTACACATTTCGCTTGTATCATTGTTTACATTAAAATTAATACCTTTCTTAACTTTGTCTTGTATTAACATTTTAGTTTTGAATAATTTTATTCTTCAGTAACATGACACTTTCGTATTGATATATATATGCATTCTCAATATTTCACTAGATTAATGGAATGTCCTCCAAAAGAGTATCTTATTTACAAACAATAGATTTTTCTGTCAAATGTAGTGAAATATTAGAATGACTTATGTTTGCTTTCGTAAAGTGTCGATGTTACAACATTGATGTGACTAAGTTAGTATGTTTTAATACAAGGATATTTTTATCAATCGGTATTTTTCAAACGAGTGACCGAGCGCAAAGTCATTACTTTGCTCACTATTGCGATAGAAATTATTTTGTGCTTAAGTACAAGTTAAAAAAATAATATTAATTTTTATTATTTAGATATAAACTTTAATAACTTAATTATATTATAGAAATATATATTATTTTTATCAAATAATAACAAAATAATTAAACTATTCTAGGATCCATATTGTGCAAAGGCTCGAAAACGTGGGCCAGGTACAAAAGATAATCCCAACCTTGTTC
>JABFOV010000847.1:0-30954 GCA_022817685.1 Aradophagus sp. ZL-2020
TCGATACAGTGAAGGCACATTTACTATCTGCAATCGATGTGTTTCTATCAGAGTCGTCGTGTGATCCTCGCACCCTGTATATAGAAGGATGTTTTTTTTTTTCAAGCAGAAGACGGGAGACGGGAAGTTAAAAGGTCTCGTTGGCTCGGAGATGATTATAAAAGACAAGCCCCCCCCCCCCCCCCGGATACTTTTGCATTCCTTTTTCTTTCCTTTTTGACATTCGACGTTGCGTGAGTAATCGATAAGTTTGGAAACGAGTCGCCCGACGACAAAAGCAACGCGATTTCGCTTCAACCAGTTCGTTTTTTCTTTTCTTGGACGAAGGACTTTTGGCGATACACGGAAAAGGGTCAAAGGGGACGAAACGCGGGGATGGTCTATGAAAAAATAAATGGACGATTTTAAACGCAGATAAATGTAAACTATAAAAATGTCACTACGATAATTCTTAATTATACTACTTCATTATGTCAATGTAAAGGGGCTTACAAAATTGAAAAAGGTCGTAGTTCTGCTCTACTTACATGTTGTCAAGTATTTCTTTGGTTTTGTTGATTCATTGTTTAACAGGCACGAGCAAATAATGAAAATAATGTCGGAAACAATTTATATAAATCTCGATTTTTACTTTTGTATAAATTATATCTGGACTTGTTTTCCGTGACAATATTGTAGTTTTGTATATTTTTTTCCCTCACCCGTCATGAACGAGTAATCAATTTTAACGATAAAAATTCTTAGACCCCAGAACACTTTGCACCGTGACTTGCAGGGCTTCTCTCCCGGGTGTAAATGTTTGGTTAATGTACTTTAAAATAATAGGTTAAAGATGTGACGAAAATGCGTCTTAAAATTATCTTTACGGCCTCTTCGACAGGCTATGTGTCATCATTGCCAACTTAATAGTACTCGGTTTTGTCGTAGCGATGATTGATGACCGAAACCCCACGCTACGGAGTGCAACAAAAAACAATGAAAAAAACGAGCAAAAATGAAAGTCAACAAGCGCGGAATACCACCATTGTTCGACGTTAAAAAAGTTCCACTTATTATGATTATTTTTTTTTACTTATTTTTTTTTTCAAGTGAACAAAAATAAACGCTTTTTCAAAACGCTTTATCTTTGATGACGACTTTAAAGGAAGGATTACGCAGTTGAAATTTATTTTCGCCTTGGAAAAAAGGCCATTGTCACAGTTGATTTTTATCGGATTCGCCGAACGGGCTTTCGCCTGTTTTTATTTTTCGACACATTTCGGCTGGGGGAAGACTCGGCGCTCGAATTCGAGCCGAGGGAAGCGAGCTCCGAGGAGTGCAATGCACCGTCCCAGCCGTGCCAGACTAATGCGCGTCTTCAGACCCCCCGCGAACACGTTCCTACGGCCGCTCGTAAGCGCTCGATTTTCGACAATTTTGCCGCTCTTTTTTCAACTAATGCGTTCGGATCCTCGTCACGACGTTCTATTCATATCTCCGCGCGCCCAGACTACTCAGGCGTCTTGAATTTAAGATGTGCATATTATAATTTAAGACCAGCAACTGTTTATCTTTTTTTTTTTAAATATTTTGTCGTGGAGACAATAACGTTCGACAAAAAAGAAAAAAAAGTTGAATATAACTACTAAGAAATATTTTACGATGAGAACAATGTCTTTCAATTATTTAAAATTGGATGAAGATTAAATGTACATCGTTATATTTACTACTGTTACCAACGTAGTTTTTTAAATAAGAAAAAAAATCAGTATTCGATTTTTCGCAAAAGTATTGCTCATTTGTTGTACGTGAAACCGTATATTTTACTTCAATCTGTCAATGTAATTGACAAATGATGAAACAGACGATATGTTGTGATTCGGTGTTTTCATCGCGTAAAAATCGTGTTCTTAAGGACATTATAAAATCGAAAAGATCGCCCGAAAAAGAAAGCGGCCTTTCAATATCTTTTTCACTTGGGGAACATTTATTTCGGGACATAATAGAACCGTCTGGTAATTGTGGTAATAAGAATCACGATGGGCTTTCGTTCGCTCGCACGATGCAATTTACGACTAATGGATTTTTGAGACGCGCCCATTATCCCGACCGCAAATATTCTTCGATATTTGAACTGGCCGAAAGTTCGGCGGACCAATGTCGAGCGTGGACCTCGATGCTGGTGCTCAAAGGAGAACCGACAAATGATTATGAAGCGGCTTGGATATCAGCCAAGGGCAATTATTCGGCGTAGCTTCGCGCCGGCGTAACTTCGCAGAGCCGCCGGATCGCAAATGGGAAACAGATTAATCGTTAAGATTCGCGTCGCAAAAAGACGAGCTCGTCGCGACGAATCGAGTGTTAAGTAGTTTTGTCGGTGCAATATAATGTCTCGCGAGAGATGAGAGCCTTCTCGGCTCCATCGTTTCGTTGAAAGGCTCTTATCTTTTGTTGATTCACAAAGTCATTCGGCTGAATTATTGTATCAAAAATTACTGAATCATTTCCGTAAACACTCAGAAAACTGCTTGCAATAATTAAAGTTTGATTGTGTTGATGAAACTTTTCGTTAGAGTAGTAGTATATGGAAAAGTAAATATTTGTCTGTGAAGCAAATATTTGTTCGAAATTATTGGCAATCAAGAAGAATTGAGTATTTTTAAGTCTAATAATTTAATTAGATTCGCACGAAGAAAACGTTATGTAAATGTAACATAAGTTATGTTGAACTTACAGAAATGAATGTTTGATTTACACAAATTAAGATAACCCTGACATAAGTTACTTGGGAGTTATGCAACATTTTTCTGCACGCAACGATATGAGTCAATTCTTAATAATTTTTATTTATGATTACAGCTTTTGCTCGTTTTTCATTTAAAAGTTGAAGCGAATGTCTTTTCTCAAATATCATTCACGTCTACCTTGGCTTGATTGTATTTCATATCCATTTCCTTCTCGCGTCATTACTCTTGCACTTTATAATATCTTCTGGTAGACTTTATTCAGGTTTGATCAATGATTTTTATATTATACATTAATTATAACGATTATATAATTATTAATTTATCTAAATTGTAATATTAATTATCTACGTTCTTTATTATCAATCAACTGAAAAGTGTTTTAATTAGATTGCTATTTACGATGATGCGATTATTAATCATTTTTTTTTTTTAATTTTGTGGACTAATCTAATATTTCAAAACCTCAATAACAGAAAACAGTGAAAAGTTCTGTAATCTAATTTATGGGGTGAATTCCATTTACTCAATGTTATTTCAATGACAATTTTTTAGAGTAAAAATATTTCTATCAAAAATTTTGTTGCACAAAATTTGAAAAACATTTTATTTTCCACTTATCAGTATCTAAAATAATTTTTATGTCTGTAGGTATCCAACAAAGAATATCCAAGGTGTACGTTGTAAAAGTAACAACACCGACGGCGTCGTTAATAAAAATACCATAACGCCACAAGTGAATCGAAACGACCGAAATGAGGTCAAGGGATTCGATGGTTTTTACGCCGGTGTCGCTGAGTCCCGATACCGACGATGAGGAAACTTTGGTCAACGCTGAGGTCTACATTAATGGTAACCACAATTTTCATCATCGTTTCATTAACTTCAAATGCCATAATTCAATAAGCATACGTCCAACCAATTGTGCGAAAATTTTTCGACTTCAAAACCAGCGGGTGCCGTACGATTCGTATCACAGCACGGTAAAATTTTCGAGCGCGTGTATCGACGCACGGTAAAAAAGTGTCGCGAAAAAATACCCGGCTTTTTATCGACGATTGCAAAGCGACGGGCACGGCGCTCGAATGAAATGGAATAGAATTGAAAAAAGTGTCCGAACTGAATGACATTATAAATTATTATCACGAGCAACTTTTAATTTCCGTCTAATTGAACTCGCGCGCGGTGAATTATCGACCCTGATTGACGGAAAATATGATAGGCTCGCACGAGCGTGAAATAGTCGATTAGTATTCACGCGGGGCGTCGATTTTAAAATTTAAAAACCATTTCGTTCTATCTTGGTTTACATTCTTTTCCTTAATTACGGTTCGAATCTGTTATCGGAGAAATTCGATCTAAAAAAATGATATTTTCATAATGAGCTTCTAAAACACTCGTTAACAAACATTTAGTTATATTTTTCTTTACTTGCAAAATTTAATCAACATTATTTTGATAATTTTTCAAAAAGTTTTGTTTTTTCGCACTTACATTACTTGTAAAGTATTGCTTTGAGATTTTTGCGTATTTTTTTATTTTATGACTCTCGTATTTCGTTTTTGTCTTTCCATTGACGAACACTTAAACCCGGCATTTCACAACGCGTTGTTATTTTTATTCAACGCTCGTTATCTCGGTTGAATTGTTTGCACAATAATCGAATGATCATTGCAAAACGAGTCTGCGACTACGTTTCGCGAAATTAAGTCAGCGTCGCTGTGGTCCTTTATTATGATCACGCATTTCGTTGCGTCACGCTAATGAAACGGTAGCGACAGGAAACACAGCGGGCTAATTCTTAATGAAATGATTAACACGATTCTGCATTGAATGGGACGACTGAAAAGTATTGGCCAGTTACTTTTGACAACCAGTCCAATGTTGTCCGAGAAAAGAACATCTCCGTTCGGCCATTTTATTTGAATTTACAATCGCTTCGCGCCGTATCTGCTTGACATTTCGGTGCTTCGTGACATGCACGTTTGTAGTTTCTTTTTGTTTTTTAATATATTAAAATTTTCTTACTTTTTTTTTTGTCTTTAAAAGCTTGAAAAATATTCGTTAGTATAAATCTATAAAAATATAAATCTATACATTTTCATTTCCAAGCTGCAAAAAGAAAATTTTAGAATTTAGTAAAAAAATTATATTTTATGTGGAATTTTTTTTTTTTTTTCTTCAATTTCTTCAACAAGTTTTATAAATTATAATATGCCGCAAATATGTTCTTTCCTTCCATCGGCGGTAAATAAAAAAAAAAAAAAAAAAAAAAAAAAAAAATCAATCAATCGTTGACAGGCAGTGATTTCAACAAAATCATAACGTTCAATCAACGAACGAGTTATTTGTAACTACGATTCAATGATCGAACACTTTTACAGTGCTTCGCAAAAAAGGGTAATCTACGATTGCAAAAATCAATCGAATGTTCAAATCGAGAGACAAGCTCGATAACTTTACCGAATACGATAATCGATCGACAAATCCATGTCAATTATTTATTATTAATCGTCCATCGATTTCCGTTGCCGATTGTTTTCGGGTTACACTGATTCGTCATCGATAACGAGTCTTCGACTATTTATCATCGATTGGCTTCGAATCCCGTTCGGTGTACCTTTAGCGAACTTCGGAAAAATTTTGCCGGCCGGGAATTCCAACGCGCGAATCGATGCCGTCGACTTGTTCGGAATAAATACGTTAGTCGTAAAACACTTGTTGCCATTGTTGTGCATTGAATAATACATCATATCACGCGAGGTGTCTTCCGATAAATTTTATCTCGGCTGGCGCCGGTTGATCGTAGCCATTATTTTTTCCGAATAACTCTTCCCCTTTTATTTCTCCAATCGATTCTTCCGACGAGCAAATCATATTTATAATTTTAACGTAAACAACGTAAAACGAGAGTAAAGCTCTTTTCATTCAGATTTATCGGTGATTGATAATTTGTTATTAATGATTCCGGTATAAATGCATTGCAAAACAAAACTCGTTTAAAACATAATGTTAATATTCATTCAGAAAAGTGTATACTCTGACGAGACATTAAGTTGGTCGATTCAACAACTGTTTTGCTTACTTATTTGTGACAATAACTATTGTGATGAATTATATTTAAAATAATGCAAAAATGGTTAATCAGTAAACTCCAAATAGTCCTTTTTTTTACCATAATACTAAGTATCATAATTAGTCCGACTGACCTCACACAAATGTTTCGACACCGACTTTTGCGCATTCGCCGGCGATTTTTCGTCTCAAAAAAGCGTGACTCAAGTTACGAGATACGGAAGGCTCGTGTCGTGCTTAAAGGAAGTGGAAAAAATAAAAGAAAAAGTGGAACGAAAGTCAGAAGGAGGCGAAAAAAATGGGCGATTAAGAACGGAAGTGTGAAAGCGGCACAGTAGGAGGGTTTGACGTAAATTGTCAAAGGGTTGATGGCTGACGAGTGTCAACTTTCGCGCCGACGTTTCTAAGGCAAGCCGATCACGACTTGTAGTGAATTGAATGAAGGAAGTCGTTGACCAACGACCGATCCAATGAATGAACTCGGCCGGACGAATGCTGCAACCGCAAAACCAGCAAGTTTTAACGACAAAATGAAAGAAAAAAAGCAAGATATTAAAAAAAATTAAAAAAATATCTCTGCAAGTATTATCATAAAATAAAAAAAGACATACGTACAAAATTGTCAACATTTTTTTATTAATAAATTTGATAAAAATAATGTAAAAAAATTAAATTTTCTAAATATTTTACTTTTTGATAAAAATAAGAATAAATAAGTAGTAAATGCAGTAAAAAAAAATTCAAAAATCTACTTAAAGATTCAATAATCTGAAAATGTATTTATAAACGCTTAAGTCAATAAGATAGAATGCATTTGTAATTCGATTCGGAGCTGAAATGCCAGCGAACGGAATAGAAATTAAAGAATTCGAAAAAGTCGTCGATAGGCAGATCATTAACAATAATTTTGAAAGTAGGCTGACGCAAAAATGCAAATCATTGTCGATAATTTATTAGCAACGATACAGTTAAGTCCGCGGCGCTTTATCGGATTACCACGCTAGAAAAATCGGCGGCAACGCCAAACAAGTCCGCTTATTGATTCACGAAAGAATTATCTCCGCTGGAAATATTTCGCAGAACCCAATGAACCGATGGCTTTCTGTGGCAATGCTATCGACGCCGCAAACGTATTCGATTTAATCTGAGCTTTATCTGTTTTCCATGCCTCCGTCGTTTTCTATTTGCAGTTGTAAACAAAAATCACCGCCAGATAAGACGACGATACGCACGATAAGCCAAGTTTATTTTCACGAGAAAAATTTCGGCTTGCCTTGTGAAATGCTTGTAATTAAAACACTACCAGATCAGGGCTCTGAAACAAATTTGTAAATACGTGAATAATTAATGTTAACGTTGGAAAATTAACGGTCGTCTTGGAAAGTAATTTATAGAATTTGTTTGCATTTGATTCAATTTGTGAAAGAAAAAAATACCATTTCGTGTAGTAAATTGTTACTCTTTGTAATGTGAGTAAAATAAGCGACTTTTGGTACCAAAATTGAACACCCTTTAGAGCGAACCTGACGAGAAAAAGAAATTGCCCATGCAACGATTATTACAGATGATATTATCGTCTCAATTTTAATTAACAGCGAGAAGCTAATTTCCTCATTGAAATGCGCCAGCGTACCGAAAAAGGACGTCAACCCTACTGTTAAAGGGTGGGTAAAGAATGGAGGAAAGCAAAAAAAGAAGAAGAAATTCGAGCAGCCGCTCGACAGCGTGTAAAACACTCGACTCTCTGTCGAGTGGGAAAAAACTCGATAAGCCATTACCATAAATTACAATATATAATAACTCTTTAATAAACAAAGCTAGCTTCCCAGGCATGAATCGTAACGCACGTTATTGCTTGTGTTCGCTGTTAACAGTTTACCGTATAATCAGAGAAAAAAATCCGTTTGCATTTCGCGAATTCACTCCGAGATTCGTGGTCCAGTGGGGCACGTTACAAGCTGCTAAATTCATTCATCATTTTACATTCATATCCCGTTACGCATAGGCAAAGATCACTTCTGAAAATGAAACTTACATGGCTTATGTAGATATGGTTACATGGGTTATTTAAAATCACGCTCCTTTCATAATCTTATATTAGTTTTTCCTAAAGCTTACGAAGCTACATGTATATTTATACATAGCCATATTTATCTGTTTGCTCAGATTTATCATCTACACGTACAAAATATTTAAAAATACCTTTTTAAAATATAAGTGGTCTATATCAATTATACATTCATTTTATATATCAATTATACATTTTTGACGAAAGAGTAGTCAATACTATCTAATTTCTATAAAGCATATTAAACCGGAAGTCATAAAACATCATCATCACACTTGAAAATAATAAAACACATTATCAAGCGCCAACCATATACGAGCAACATCAATTACGCTACAATCATTAAACTTATTCCAAAAGAAAAGATTAAAAAAAACAACGAACGCAAAACGACAAGTAGATCGTACGGAGTCTTTCGCAAGCGCGATTTATGAATCAACGAAAGCCAATCGGATGAATGAAACACCTAGTCACGTGACGTTTGGGTCAGTCGGAGCCGAAAAGGAAAGGAAAGAGGTGTTTTCGACAAATATTTGAGCAGCGTTGCCCGCGACGGAGACGGAGTTTGAGCGCCAGACAGAGACAGAGTTGCGTGGGAGAGATGTGGGCGAACGGGCCGCGTATTACACACGTGGACGTTAGCGATGTGCACGGCCGAGACACGTATATGGATTGGAGGTACGGCGGCCACTTACACATATCCGATCGGGGCCTCGACAGGTCCGCCCGCAGAACTATTCATCGCGGGTCGCCTTCATCGCTTTGGGCATATATATGCGTTTGCACACAACGTTTCATGGCTTGCATATATGTATATAAGCACCTGGACATGTGTTGGCGCATAAAAGAGATGGCGCGCGCGCGCACCCACGTGTTTTTCATCCGCGACTCGGTCGAGCGGTGCCAACAACTCGACGCGGAGAAATGCTCAATGATACACTTTTTCACGTGCGTTGCGTTGATGTCATTGTTATTTCTGGATTGATACGCGAGTCCTGTCCTGTCTTGTCAATGAGACGGTTCTGGGCGTGACATTTGGTCGCGACGAAAGTCGATTAGAAAAGGGGAGCAAAAGTGTGGCGAAAAGTAAGGATTTACGTAATGGTTGCTACGAGAGCTCAATGGGCGGGATATGAAAGGACGTGATAAATAATAACGAGTCGATCGTAAGGGGATATGCTTGGCGAAATGAATGGAAATTTTAGCGCTGGTGTGTAAGGAAATTGGAACATTTAGTTGGCTTTTTTTTAGGAGCGTGGAGAAATGTAAGGATTTTTTACTTGAGTGGACATGGTAGTTTTTCTTCGTTTCTTGTCACTCGTTAAAAAAAGATATATTTTCTTAATTATGTAAAAAAGATACTCTTTCTATATGCGAAATGTTGTTATTGGTATAAATATTGATATTTCTTTGAAAGTTGAAAGAAAAATCCTTTTGGTTTTTTTGTCTCAATTCCAAAAGGAGATTAAAGAGAAAGTAAAGATGTGACTGTAATGAAAAAGACAATGTAGTAAAAACAAAAAAAGATAGCAAATTTGAATTTGAGAAACAGAGGTTCGTTTGTGCAAGACAAAAAAGCGTATTTGCAAGGAAAGCCCACACTCGTGAAGTAACAAAGCTAATTATGTTAATTTATTAGCTGTAATAAGATTCTTTTTTAAACGGCATTATTGAAAACAACGGTTATTTATTGCTTAATAGTGTTAAACGAATGGAATTTGCACGAGGAAGAGTAATTAAGCGGTGGAACATTGCTATGAAAATGCTTCTCTCTGGTATGTGCATCTGCCTTAGTTTAACCTCACTGACATCTGTCAATGGCTCCTGGTTCGAGTATCTCAATGACACATTAATTGATCAAGATAAGTTTGAGACAACGGTACACTTAAACGGTTATTATTTGCGCGCAAGTAACAAATTAACAGCTGTTGCTGCGACGAAATGCGGTTCATTAAATTTAACGGATGCGCGAATTAAAATTGAATTGAAAGGTTAAATGGAGTATTAAAAATCTAGATATAGTAGGTAAAATTAAACAAATGTGATTACGAGTGATTAGACTTAATGTCAACTCCCTTTTAGCTCATCGAATCTAAATTAAATTCTTAGGTTAAATTTTTGGATCAAGTCTAACCTAAAAATTGTGACCTAAATTTCGTGTTTTAAACTGCGCAATCAAGATAACTCAACTTCAATGTCGAAGAAGAGATTGGTTAACTTAAATTCATTAAAAAAAAAAGACAGTACAAGCGTTTTCGCGAGTAATTAACTGACGTTAAAATTATTATAACACTATGCAAGATAACTTTCAAAGTAGGTCACGTCGAATATTACCGTTCGACTTTAAAAATTACCCGACGAATTCTTCTGTATCTCACAAAAAGTAATCCTCAGAACGAACCAGTTATCTAATCGGTGCAATTTCGTCCCACCTACAATTATTTCGACCATTCGTTCGTTCATTATGGCGCTTCTTCCAAACGAAACGACGGCAAACAAAAGGCCGAGAAAAAGCGGCCATTATTTGCAATAAATAACGCATTTAACGACCACCTTCGCCGCAATCCGAACACACGGATCGAAAAAGCAGCGCTGCGAGTCCGGCCACTTTTTGCCGTAGGCTCGATTTCGCCTATTTTTTCCGTCGTCGATGTCTCGTTCGGCTCGCTGTTATTATCAGTGACAGTAACTTTTGGCTCTTGCACCGTGGTATTATATACGCAAGCGGGTTTATGCCCTTGCAACTTTTGTGAAAACATTTGATGACCGCAAACCCACGCCTGGCCGGTCGCTTGTTTTTCGAACGCGAGTCGAGTGTTATCGCGTATGCATTTTCTACGCAGAAACAGTTGGCCTTTTATTAATGCGCTGCGATATTTGCGTATGGTAGATCAACAACAATTCAAAAACCGTTCAGAGTGTTTTCTTTCCTGTCCTTTTCTTTCGATTAATAAACAGCTTTTTAACTTCGAAGTTTTATACAAAATATGATGTTAAAAGTACTTCGAGAATACGTTTAACAAAATTAATGTGAACTAGTTCCGATTGTATCATACGACAAACATGTCGCACAAAATTGTTTCACGCTAATTTTTAAATCAGTGCGAGCTTGTTTATAATATTGCAAACTCAATATGTCAACTGTATGCTAACAATATATTCTTCAATGACTTTTATTTAACATATGTCGGTGTTCAATAATTACATACTGCTGAACCTATCTTAATTGATTAACATAAATTTAATGCTGAATTAACCGAAGACTTATATTAGCGAAATAACGATATCAGTCTTACGTTACCGTTGCAGTAATTGTTACAATGATAACATAACATTTTTCATCGTGCGGTTGTAATTTAAGGAACACTTAATGTCGAGTCAACAGGAATGATTTCTGAATGACTCGGTTGATGTTAGCGTAAATGCGTCGCGAGCGATATTAATAGCCGTGTTAAACTAACATCGCTTGCTGTAAAAGTGCCTCGGCATAGGCCGACTTTCTCGATCGTAGGAGTAGGTGTATCGAGCACATGACTTGAAGCCATCCCGCGGCATACAAGCGGCGATATAGCATGTAATCGGTTAGTCATCGTCCGAGCGAGTAACGCGTCTAGACGAAGAAGGAAGTGCGACCGGGATTTCGAGACTTTCGGCATGATTTCATTTGCCGACTGACCACGCTCCGACTCGGAAATTGAACGACCTGAGAGACTTGTCAAACGTGATCGATTGCGCAACGCTTCGGGTTGTTAATAAAATTTATTTTGCGCTTGCTATTTCGCTATCCATTTTCATATTTTATTATGAGCTTTTATTTAAAAAAAATTCTGTCATTAAATTTTTTTATTACATTTCCATTTTGTATTCGTCATTATTATGAGATGTGAAAATAAAGAAAGTGATTAAAATTGACCATGTACTTCGGTAAAAATAAAAACTGTAATAATGTATTGTAAAAATGTATCAAATGTGGAACAAATAACGAATTATAAAATTTTTAAGAAATATATTTGTTAATATTGTTAAAAAAGTATTTTTCTATTCAATGAGAATTTATTGTAAATAGTATATATTTATTTTTATGAAAATTGATGAAAAACTTTTTGATATTAAAAATCCACTATATTAATCTTTTTTTAATTGTTTGTTTACTACTTTTTGTTACGTTTGAGATGAAAATAAAAAACATCGTTATAGTAAATTAATTGTTATATTGCTACATTAATATTACACTAAGATTAATCATTGACCAATGACTACTATTATTGAAACGTCTCCCTGATTATTTATTTTCCGAATGTCAAACAGAAAAATATACGTATGTTCGTGCCGGCTCGCAGGGAGCGATTTTTCACACACTTTCCGGACAAACTTATCTAAACACATATCGGAAATGCGGCCCCATTCATTACGCTTTTTCGAAGGTATCAACGTGTCACGAACCTTTGGATCACGATTCCGTTTAAAATTAGAATCACGATGAGAAATTTGAATAGTGAGAAAAATGTGCGATTTCAAGTTTCGTCGTGTGTGAAGCAATCAACGATCTCGACAAAAAACTTCCGAGATGGAAATAGTGAGTGGCTGGAAAAACATTTCTTTAACTTTAAATAAATCTTGTTATTAATTTCCAACCGCTATAATATAGTTTGATTTAAATTCTTCACAAAATCTTGTCAAACAATAACTTTTGATTACATATCTATAAATCTACTAACAATATTTTATATTTACAAATTTAAAGGCGAACACAAGTTTAATTCAAACTCGAAAATTAATTAGAATATAATCTTGACGTTTAATTTTAACTCAAGGTGTATTTACATTAACTTCAACGATTCAACGAAGTCGCGAACCTGATATTTGGCGCACGAACGAACGCCTGGAATAGTTTCAAGACGAACTTGATTTGGCGTGAGAAGAAACGCACACATTTCGTCGGAGCATTCCGGACAGTTTGCGCGCGCAACTGGACCATTCCGGCGTGTCTGAGACGCTGGAGAATCTAGCCACCGCGGCCGAAAACCGGTGCAGGAAGCACGTACCGAGAACGTGGGCGCGAATAATCGCGTGCAGACAATCGGCTGCAATGATTGCACGTCGTCGAGTCGTGGTCCCCTAGATCCTGTCCAATCGTCGCTTCAAGACATCCGCTTCATCTTTAATCCATTGAGCTAACAATTTAATTGCGACTACTTGTAACATGCGACGACGTCGCTGTCTTAATTAACTATTTTGATGTTGTTATAAAGATTTCAAAAGGAATTTTACTTAAGTAATTAAGCGACGACAATTTCAATATCATTAACAAACCTTTTTTAAACAGCCTGAATTAATATACAGTTCTCCCTATAAGATTCTTAAATTTAACCATACAATTTCTCTTTATAACAATTAATTTTCTGTCTGTAAACATTTATCATATTACGTAATATTACTTCATCTAACTGAATATTGACTGATTATCATTATCCATAAATATTTCTCAACTTTGCTTTCAATTATCACCAGCATTAAACGACTTTCACAAAAAAGTCTTTTCAAATGATCACAATCTACACTCGCCGTTGCTCATTTCTCAACGATCACATTGATTAGTGTTTTGTTAAGACGAAAACATTACCGTTCGATTACGCGACGATAATTTGCCTTTGAGACGGCTGCTGCATCGAAGCCTATAAATAAGCCGAAATTAATGGCCGCGTCTCACATATAATTCAAAATCATAAATTGCTTAAAAAGGAACGTAAACTTGAATCGATCTCGCGAATTCGCTTCAAAGCGAATCATTTATTAGGTTTATTTATGCACGGATGCTACGTGTAATGGCAAACGGTCGGCGGGATTAACGCCGCGTACCCTCATCCCGCGTTTCCTGGTTCGAATCACGTTCACGATTCCGTTCGCTTGATTTTTCCGCCTCGCCTTCTGGCGTAGTTTAAGGATGCGGCTTTTTCAGCTCTCGGCTCACGCAGCGATATCAGCTGCTTTAACACGATTTTCAGCTCCTTTTCCCGCCGCGACTGTTACTTTACATTCAATTTACATTTTTCACAAACATCAAAAGAACGTTACTCGGGTCAATTAATTTCGCCGCTCGTTTGCACTCCGACGATTTTAATTGGACGAACTTTATTCTTACGATTGAAACTCTTACGATCGAAATAATTAGCCACGGTTGCGACCGGGAAATTATGGAAAGGTGAAATTGATTAATGTCAATTCTTAATTAATCGGTTAATTGATTGAATGGTTGAATGAAAAATCGGCCTCGCGATTGCGCTGAGAAAATGTTTGCGAAATACTTTTGATTCGACGTTTTCGCGTTATCGCGCTATCGCGAGCGACGTCAAAACGCCGAGTGTTTCAGTGATTGATTTACCGATCACATTTTCAATATAATTTATACGTTTCTGCGAGCCAACTAAGTACATTGATAGTTTGCGTATGCTTTACGATCGCGCCGAGTCAATATAATACCGCAACAATATAAAAGATTAGAAAAATTCGGTGAAAGTTGGCGGATCGCGCACGAACCTCGTTTCAATGCCGATTTTTTTACTGCTTTCCTACGGTTTCTCTATTGTTTTCGGTAAATACGTCCCGATAAATACTTGTATCCGATTTACTGTCTTCAAATCACTAGTTGCACTTGGCTGGTAAAAATCTTGCCGACGGTAGATTTTAATCGCGATTTAAAACAGCAATTATGACCACTTTAAGCTTTGGAAACGCCGTCGGAACAATTTCAATCATTTTAGTTTCACGTTGATTTGTGTTATATATGGCTGAAATTTAATTTGCGTTAGTTGCTACAACTTTACGTCCATCATTGGCATTGTCATTATTATCATACAACTGTTTCAACTATTATTATCATAATTATTATTTCGATTTATATAACGATTATATAATTCCTTTGGTTTATTACAACTAATTGTTCCACATAATTAAACATAAGTTTGTAAATTATATTAGAGTCAAAATGTAATATAAACGGATAAAAAATACAAAAAAAAGGTATTATGCTGCAACATACAAACATTTTTAGTATTTTATAATTTTACAACTCGTGTATTAATTTTTTACAAGTACATTTTTTCGTACAATTTTTTCTAGAACAATCAAACTCATCCAAACAAGTTTTCAAGGGTTAAAATAGAGAACGAATATTTCTGTTGCACATTATTTAAACCTACAGAATACGGAAACGATGGATTTCCGAGGATATCATTCGTGCTGGTATATTGATTTGAAAAAAAGTGCACTGTATCATTAAGGGCGTAATAATTGACGTGTCCGGTCGGTACCCTTGAACAGCTGGCAGTGCTCGAAACCGCATAAGTTATTGTCCGTAAGGTGAATTGTTGACGCGTGCGGTATTTGTCACACAGGGTACATCCCAGCTCGCCCACCTACATCCGTTGCGCGGTACTTGCACCTACGAGGCGCGAAACGCTGGACCACACTTCATTAAACGCGTGTCAAAAAGCGAAGGTCAGAACCACGCTGACGTAACTGAGCGTTACGGAATATTCATTCTCAATCAAATTAACAAGTGTCTGGTTATAAACAAATTCTTACTTTTGATCAAAATTCGATATGAACAGAAATCGAAAAAAAATTGAAGAAAGGTATTTACAATTAAAAATACTAATTTTTTGCATTTCAATCAATAATGTATTGTAATCAATAGTCAGAAAGATTTTGTGACCATTTTAATTGTATTAATTGAAAGGATGAAAAGTCAAATATTTACAGAGACAATATTTACTTTTGGTTGTCATCATTAATATTTTCTAATAAATGTTATGTGAAGATTACAATTGTATTAATTAAAAATGTACGACTATTTCAAGAACACTGTCACTTTGATTTATCAATTCTCGCAATGTTTTCGAATGTACAAATTCACTGTTTAAATTCGTCAGAAATATTCGCTTCCAGCACATGACGTCAAGGTATCTCGCAACCATCTACATCGCATCATCAAAATCCATATTTCTTCACGAAACACCTAACACCTTTGCACAGCACCGCTGTATTCGGATCGAGATGACAGTCGGTTGTTGCGCAAACGGTAAAACGTTTTCATGATCAACTTTTTTTCTTCTTCCTCTTCCAGGCCGGGAACAAAATACCCGTCGTAAATTCACCGGTTTTTATTGGCCTTTACTTTAAATACTCTTAATTAGGGACCGGTGAGCAATTTATAGAAAGGTTACGCTTTTCTGAACGGTAAAAAAAGTCAATTAATCGGAGAACGTTTAGGAGAAGCACATTTTGCTAGATTGTTGATCAATTATTTTAAGTCATTTTGCGAACATTAGTGTTTGAGAAATGATTTGCCATACATTTGCTCCGTGATAATTCGATTCGCCCAATCGAACCATGGTCGCAGTTTTCTAATTGCAGCGGAAGTTCCATTTGATGGAAGATCAAAAATTGCCGATATATTTGACTTGTTAGAAAGGCCGCGAATTGTCGTAGATAATTTTTTCCTAGGGATAGATTTTGGCAATAGTGAATTGATTGACTTTTGTACCGATACGAGGCGCGTAGGTCGGGACTTACGTAGGCAGGCTTATCGGCCGGTCGGTAGCGTGACGGGAAAAACGAGACAGCGTGCGACAGGAGTTGCGTCCACCTGTTTTGCGCGTAACCCTTTACTCGGCCTGCCAGACTGCGTGGGTCTGGGCGAATTCCATTGCCGTTTGCGTGTGCAATTATAACGCTCGCGCAAACAAAGAAAATGCACTCGGTTTAACGAGCCGGCCTGTTCGAGCAATAGCCAATTTTTAACGACAAGTCTTCGACGGGAAACGTACGTCGACTGTTGATAAAAGTCAAGCTGATCGAACTTGCTGGCGAATTACAATTTGGCATTACATTAACTAAACGGTTGTAAACTTTTTTTTTGTAACTTGTAGGTTACAAGTGAATATTTTTGAACTTATCGACGTCTGAACTTTTGTGAGTCTTATATCCGAAAAAAAGACGTAAAGCATTTGAGGTATTTAATCGACATAGAAATGAATGATTCAATTTGGAACGTCCACTCATTTAAATCTAAACCTTGTTACATTTTTTTATACACTAAACATTCACAAAAATCTTTACCTTCGTTGAAGAATCACTAAGTTTTGCTATTATTTTCTTCGACTAAAACCTAATTTTATGCTGTCAAGACACTTTTTCTTAGTTTAGTCACTTAGTATCTTGGATCAAGAAAATTTATTCTTAGCAAAATATCAAGATACATTTTGTCTTGAACCGAGAAAATTTTTCTTCACTCAACGTTTCCTTTTTGTGAGTGAACAAATGAAGTAGTAAAATTAACAACCATAGGAGGTGAATTCGCCCTAATTGTGATAAATTTTACTTTTTAATTCAAAGTTAATTACTTATTTAAGTAAAAGTAATTGAAAATCATCAATCATAAAATAAGAAATGTTGTAAAACTGATAGAAAATAGTACGTGAAAAAAGGCTTGTCAACTGGCCGGATAAGTAAAATGCAACCTTTGATATCTGTAATTGTTTAAATCCAATCGCTTATAAAGAATTTCGACTCGATGAAATTGACTTGTTCAATGTCGGACCGTTTCTCTTTTAAACACAAAAAGTAGCATCGAAGAGTGTGATGTCATACCGCGCATCACATGGTCCAGTCACCGAAAGTGAAACTTCCTTGGGATCGAATGATTGCGATCGAGTTTTTCGGCTCGCGCACTGCCCTATATTAGCAATGCTAACTTTGAAAAGTTGTGTAAGAAAGAAGCGTATCAACCACAGACTGTCTGCGAGAATGATAAATTTCTTGCGACTGTTCCACTATTAAATCGGATGAATATTCAACAAGTTCCGTTCTTAGATGTTAATTACATTTTTCGTTCAATTTTGATGAGTTTAGACATATGTATGGTTATTTTTTTTTTTTTACTTTATCAAATTAGTATTACAAGACCTGGTAATGAATATCTTTTCATTACATCGTTACATATTTTTGCAACAAATGTAAAATATTTGCAATCCAAATTATATGGATTTAAATTTGAAAAGTGTTGTAAGAAGATTCTGAAGATTGGTAACATATTTTTCTGTAAGCTTTACAAATGTGGAACCACATTAATTTGGATTTAAGGTTTCACAAGTTGTTTGTAAAAATTTCTAATAGTGTATAAAATGCTAAAAATTTAAATCATTCTGTAATCTTCATACTATTATATAGTAGCTCACTTTAAACAACATTTTTTTAAACGTACAATGAAATCGAATCCCTTGAAATTTCAACGTCTAACAATGTTTCAACGACCGCCCAGTTTCTGTGTTTTCAAAGTCAATGACTGAAAACGCAAACGACTACAATTCTCGGCCAGCAAATCAGTAAGGACTGTTTGCCGCGATTGAAGCTCGCGAGCAACAAGGCAAATATTATTGTGAGCATGCAAATGCTGATTAGCCGTACGTGTTGAAACGTCGAAATTATACGTGCAACATCACGCTCTATTAATTTTGTTAATGCGAGACTGTCTGACGCTTACCGGTCGTTGTTGGCTAACTTCATCGCGTGGCTTGGGAACATTCGCGTGCAAAAAACGCGACAGAATAAAACAAATAAACAAACGAGAAAACGCCGGCAATAAGAACAACAATTGTTACGATATTCATTTCGTTTCCACAATTGTCACTTAAACTTGTGTGGAAAAAAAAATTTTTTTGCGACCTTAATTATGAGGTTTTTAATATTATTATTAAATTTTTTGTTACTTGTTTTTAAATATTTTTATTAAAATATAAAAAGAAAAAAATATATCAAGTTACGGCATTCGTTAGTAAAATTGGAAATTTTTTTTTTTCCCAGCGTAGATCCGTGTGGCGATAAGAGTCCGAATATGAGATGCCACATTATGCGTGACAACGTGTAATATTGCGACGACGTCTTCTTCGGGTCGTTGTGATCGCATCAGCGATTGATTGATACGTCTACAGATCGACGAGCGCGGCGAACACGGGGATATGCGAGCTGCGACATAAATAATATAAAACCACAGGCCACTTGTGCACAGTGGCGATTGGCGTTATTGCGAGATAGCTGTCAATGACTGTGCTACGCGTGCGCGGTTCTCTTGATCGTTTTGTTTAGAAAAGACAAATTAGAGATGAGAAAATAACGATTGATGCTCGGGCATTTAGTTTCTTGAGTGAGACAAAAGGTTTCGTTGACTCAAGTAAATATTTCATTTGAGTTACATTAAATTATTTGACTACGTTTATTAAAAATTCCTTTTTTCTTCTAAATTTCAATATTAATTAAAAATAAATACAAAGACGAACATTTTATATGGAGAAGTTTTACGTGTGTAATGAAAAAAGGAAAGACTTTGAGAAAAATTAAAAAATTACTTTGTAATATAAGTGTGGCATATTGGTAAAATTATAACAATATTTATATTTAAAAGAATCTTAGTATTGAGCATAGTATATAATAATATATATAATATATTATTATATAATATATAATATATAATATATAATATATAATATACATAGACACATAATAACGTATCCATTTGTCAAGTACGCAAACATATCGGAATAATATTATACAAATTTTCAACTTTAAGAAATATTAACCAAGACAAGTGTCTTAAATTATGAAAAATGTTAGTCGTTACAAGAATGATCATTTTTAACATATTGAGCTTGAGTTTTAAACGAAGCGAAAAATGGTAAAACTTTGTCATAATTAAAACACGAATAATAATTGTCTGTGTAAATGACAGTTATGATCGATTATGTCCCATACATTTTTTCGTGTTAATTCTTAATCGCCGATCAATCGTAACTATCGATTTATCTTTTTATCGCTCGGATCTACTGGTTATCGTTAATCATCAGTCTTTATTTCTTATCCTATATTATACTTCCATCTCGATTTTTCGCGATACATCATAATTTCAGTTGTGAAATTTTTGCCGCGGAGTAACTTTTGCGACACTGCGTATAAACGTCATTACGAGCGTTAGGTGCGAATGGTGCACGGAAACCCGCTCGGAGCGCGAAACGATCGGTAAATCGGATGTTTTAAACAACCTTCTCCGGCTGCCGCGCCGTCGCAAAGGGCACAGTTCCCGCGCAGACACTTGCATGCGTTTCGCATACTGCTCGCTTTCAGCCGAGCGAAAAATGCACGCCATGCATTATATTATGTGAATCGGTACTTCTTATTTTCGTTGCGTATGCATTATTTTATGCAGTTTATGTTATAACACATGTTTATGCGTTTATGAGTCTTTGGATTATAACTAAATTAAAATTGTTAATTACAAAAACACTGACTAAATATATTTCTAGTTAGGTTGTCTTGCATTTCAAGTTATTTTAAAAATTAAAGAAAATAAAAAATTATTTTCCAATTTAGTTATTTATAACAAGTGTAGGAGTGTGATTAGATTTACGTTTACAAAAATTTTAGTCGACTTTATTAAAACTGACAAATATCTCTATGACTATGCATTTCATATTTAAACTGTACAAGCGGTTATTAAATCCAGTTTCACAATGATATAACAATTTTTCCCATTTAGAATCACCGATCGTATACCGAGAATGGCAGGAGGCACTGTTGCCACTGTTCCCGAAGGATGTCGGGTAACGTGAGATTGCGGTCTTTAAATGAATTTTGAAAGCGATTCCGAGATAAAAAAGATAAAGGAGTAAACAAGCTGAATAAAGATAATTATGATGAAAAGGAAGTTGAGCGATTTTTATCACAGAAGCAACAATATGTTTTATGGTTTGTCAAGTTCAAAGAAATGAGAAAAAGGTAAAAAAGAAAAAATAATAAAACTTAAATAATAGTCACTTATTTTGCAAAAAGTCAATTACAACAATATAACGATTTCGCTTAATGTGTTATCAGAGAGGAAATCATCATTTGAGTGAAAAACAAGTAATTTCTTGTTTCATGACTTAATTAATAAAAAAACATTAGGAATTGTTTCCTCTTTCTCTTAACTTTTCTGTTATGAATATTAAAAACTTAAAACTTGTTGACGAAAATCATTGTGAATTTCTTGTGCAAAGAATTTCCTCCATTGAATGTCTCATAATCCGCTTGCAACATTTATCTGACGTATCAATTAAGCACACGGTGAGTATTTGAATATTCTTTCTTTTCTTCCGAGCAACCGAATCGTGCTTCCTAGACGAACCGCAATTACACAGCAAGAATGCCAACAAGTCATCGAGTCCGTTACCCTACTGACCATTTATTCGTTGTAAATTAAGGTTTTATGTACGAGCCCAATGAAGCCGTGTGCGACACACGTACGTCAAGTTAACGGCCCACGTAGGCTTGCTGTGAGCCGGGGATTAATATTCCCGTGATATTTGTGACTTTTTGCTCTGGGCGAAAGAATGATTTCGTATGGGGATAAGAAACGCACGAGTGAAATTTCGTGAGAGGTATGATGCATTGTTTGTCCCGGGTTGGCTAATTGAAAGCGTTTTTGCGGCTTAAATGGAGTCGGATAATTGAGTTCTGCGAGTTGGTAACTTTTTTCCTTTTAATTGTTTCTTCTTTCCCCCCTTTTTTTCCCTTTTTTTTCTTCTTGAAGTTAAGTTTATGAACCGTTGTAATTGTGTTAAGTGATTCGACTTATATACGAAAGGCTCTTTCATTTATTTATTGAACCCTTTTTCATTTTAATTACTACTATTTGTATTGTTAAATTATTTGATTTTTCAAACTTTCTATTATTTCAAACTTATTATTATTTATTTTAACTTTTTATTATTTTGTCAATAAAATAATTTGTAAGAAGATTATCATGCAATTCTTTTATTTATAAATCTGAATGCATATTTTTATTGTAATGTTTTTCGGAATTTTCGCTATACATAAAGTGAATGAAAAGGACTAAAAGGATTCAAATTTATCGTGCCTTTGATCTTCTATTTTTATCAAATTAAATTGAAACTCGTAATTTAAAAAAGATTACAGTTCGAATCAATTGACTGAGTTGGCCGGTGTAATCTGTTTAACAGCGTAAACTTAATACCAAGTCAAGCAGCTTCCAAGAAAAGTCAATCCCCGGGTCTCGTGATTTTCACACGCCTATCCCTGTAAACGGCCCTACAAAATTCGATCGTCTCATCTCACATTATGTCATAGCCCGATGACCTAATACCAAACACCGGCCTATCCCTTGTAAGACGCTTCGTTTCACAATTTGCTGGAACCTGCCATTACTTGTTTCGATGCAAGCGGCAAGAGGAACACTCAAACATGTGTTTTTCGTTGCTTTTTGGAATGCGTGCGTCAACGTCCATTACGATTCACGGTAATTATATTAATTATTCACTATTTAAATTTCAAATTAGTGCAAGAATTTAAATTGTACTGGTATCACCCTGACGCTTGTTTCTATTTTTACTAAAAAGCATAATGATTGTCAACGAAATTCTTGAGTTTATAAAATACAAAGTTCTCAAAGTTCAATAAAAGTAAATCATTAAAACTGTAATTGTTATTAGAAGTTCTAGTAATTATGATGGATGTATTTAATATTGAAAAGTGTTAACATTTTTGTAACTGACAATACTTTACTGAACATCAGAGTTAATTAACCGAAATGTTTTAAATCAACCAAATAATTTCCCAAGTGCAACACAAAAACTCAACGCTGCGTTCACGATAAACTCGAAAAATTGTCGAGACAAATTTTTCGGTGTCTAACAGGCTCGAGCTGCCGGGTCCCACGGGCGTCGTCGATTTTTTCCCGGGCGGTTCGGGTCGGCGCAAAAAGCTTCCGCGCGACTCGCTCAGCCGCTCGCTTTTTTTCCCGTCGAGCGATTCGCATTTGCGTGGCTCGCCAGCGAGCGGGCGAAGCGAGGCAACGAAGAAGTCGCGCCGAGGAAGAAAGAAGGCGAAAAGGAAAGAAGGCTTCGCCGGCCGAGCCAATCGGCTGCTCCGGCGAGTCGCAGCGCCCCCTACCCCGCGATCGTCGTAGCGGCGATCGCTTAGACGCGCCGATACTCGCCGAGCACTTGGTCCCCGAGGCCGATCGAGGCGCGCACGGCGATGACGCGATCTCGAGACCGAAAGCGCGGTTCGCCATCGCGCTCACGCGACGGTGCTGCTTACCGATTTTCGTTTTAGCCGCCGATGTTTCATTCTTTTCTTATTTCTCCGACAACGAATTCAGTTGACAACGATTTTTCCTCTTTTTTTTCATTCGAAAGTTGAGTTTGAATCAAGTGACTCAGTGACCGTGGGAGTTTCCGTCAAGTTCGCCGTTTGCTTCGACGAATCGCCGGGAGCACTTGCGGGAAGAAGCGAAAATCGGGATATGGCGCCGCCGGACAAAATCGGCACCAGTTCGCCGCCCCCTTCCAACCAGAGTCTTTCCGTTTCTGTTGTCGGTGAGTGTTCGTTTGTGGTCGACGAAATCGGCGCAACTATTGTCTGGGAGGAGCGACCCGAAGGGCTCGACGACGCTTTGGAATTTCGTTCCTTGCGTCGAGGAATGAGCAATTGTAGAGATTACAATTTTTCGAGTTCAAGTGGGGAGAACGTTTGGCTGATTCGGCAAGACTTTCATTGAAGATGATGTCAAGCTTGAGTTTTGAATGTTTTGTTGAAACGAGAATACAATTTCATATTTACATTTAGTATTGAGTAATTTTTATTACATTGTTTCAAGAGAATTTGACCGTACTTTTTTTCTTATTTAAAAAATCGTTTTGTTTAAATCGAAGTAAACTGTATAATATTTTTCCATTATCAAAATAGTTGAATATATATGTACAGTTATTGTAACGTCACATTTTCTTCAAAAACAAACAGCGTGTGAACTCGGTTTCAAAATGAACATCGGTTTTTTTCGCCTCGTTTCACCGGCCAGCCCGTCACAAGTTGGCTAATGAAAATACTAACCTCGAAGACACGCTTGACGTTACATTATCCCGAACCCGCTGAATGCCAGCCGAAGAAAAATGACCATGATAAATGGTAAAGTTGAAGACCAAAGCGGCGTATTACAATAAGTTTCAATTTTAATTAAGACATTCCTCGGGACGTTCATTTCCAAGGTATTAACAAACGGCTGATTAAAAAGCGCCTTGCTCGAGAATGTTTTCGTAAGTGCGAAGCTTCTTCTCCAGCGGCGCGCTTCGAATCGAATAATTCGCCTGTTAGATGCTTGGTCATTGAAGTTCACTTAACGCCACTTTGACGTTTCGCTTAACCGTGAATCATGGTCATTTTTATCTCGTTCGCACCGAAACACTGTGAACCAAGTATTCACAGTTTCGTATTTATAAATGTTTCTCGTAAGAACCCAGACAAACGGAAATATTCCTTCGATACGAATTAAAAAATTATTTTGTTAATTATACTTGATAATTTCATAAAAATTAAGTGTTTTTAATACATAGAAGGATTCAAGATATTTGTAAAACATACATTTATGAATATTTTATAAACGAATAATATTTAACAGACTTTGAAAAAAAGTTATTAAAATGAAGTTATATGTAAAAGTTATTACTTTATATCTCCTTATCAATATTCAAATTTAACTCATCAATTCCAACCCTTTTTCCTGCGATTGTCCTCAAAAAACACGTCTTTCGCTTGACCTTTTCCGGCAGGAATTGCGCTTGCTCGCCGGCTCACTTGAAATCAGCAATATAAATTCATGAATGCACGAAATGTCGCGATTTTACCTAACCAGACGAATTTTACTGGCCGAATTTGAGCGCGCTTTTTGCCGCGTCCGTGCGACCCTCGAGAAAGTTGAACGTGAATGAACGGACGGTTTTTCAGTCACCTGCTGTTACGGGGAAAAGCCGGGCTACCTGTGCCTGCAGGTCTCACGGGAAAAAGATCGTTGGAACTCGTTTGCCGTTGTGGCGAGCTACAATATTTGGCTTTTGTTGGCAATCGCCAGTTTCATGCCGATTAATACAGTTTAGATAACTGAACCCTATCGAATTGTGGGATCTACGGATTAACGACTGGAACTAACGCGGAATTATTTATTATCTCTTGCGGTTACCGCGATTCGCGTTGCGTTCATTCAAATCATTGCCTACGTAATTCGGTAATTACGATTCTGTATTTTAGGTTTGATGTCTCCTTTTCCCATACTTTGTAAACACGCGTAAAACACTGTTTTCTTCTACTTCTTTGTTTATTCTCGTGATTGTCAATTAAAATGAAATTGGATGGAAATTAGTTTATGAATTTTCAACAAAAAGTTTTGTAAATTGTTTTGATAAATGCATATTAAAAAAAGTATCAATGTATTTTATATTGTGTTATTATATATATACCATACATAATATATTATATATTGTGATATATTATGTTATTAGTCCATACTGTTATTTTAAGATATTCTTTTTGAGGTATTTTTATGAATTATGTTACCACAAAAATATGTTTTTTTTGCTGTTAAAGTGCCAGTTTCAAATAAAAACTTTTTGTTGTAATTTCACATATTTTCTCTCAAAATTTTATAATTTCCTACCAAAATGTCGATTCAAAAACTTGTAGAATATCAAATACAATTTTAATCTTCAAGACACATTAATATGTATTAAATTATATTTATTAAGTCACTGACCTTAGTTTTGTAGTCCGAGATGTTTCGTAACAAAACTTATTGGATTTCCCATGTCTGAAACAAGATAACGGATAAATTATAATTAGTCTTTTTTAAGTAATTCGAATTTGATCAGTCACTTATAAATAATCTCAACAATTTAATAATTACGTAAAAAGTAAATGACTCAAATCTAGTTAAAAAATTGCAAGCTAAGAAAAGTAAAATCATTTTCTCAATTCATTAGGAATAAGACAGCGTAAAAGGAATGTTTCCTATCAATAAATTGACTGCGAGCGAGAGTAAAAATATATCTTGCGCGTACTCGAAAAGATAATCGCAACGAATAAATAACTACGATTTGTAAAGTAAATGGCGTGGATCTAAAATTACAGGAAAATCATTCCGACTAGTTGCTTTGCATTGTACCACAATTTTTCGCCTTCGAAAACACAAATCTCGGCTAATCAACTTTCAAGCCGATCAGTTCGAACTTGCGTTCTCTTGTAACCAATGAGAAATTAACGAAGCGATAAATATAATTGTACGACGTTTTTGAACACAGCCGGAATAATTAATTTATTTTACGGTTTCATTATGAGTTTGAAGTTCGCCACGTGACGAATCGCCACATATATTGGACTTAGAAAATTTTCAAAGTTCAACAATTGAAATCGATAATTTTTTGTGTTAATTTATATTTTTCACTATGTTTATTGTTGTATTTGTCGATTTCAGTTTTTGAACATTAAAAAAAATTTTCTAAGTCAAAAACGTGTGGCAATTTGCCACGTGGCAAACTTCAGGCACATGGTTTCATTGCATTATCAAATTAATTAAAAAAAAAAGAGATGTGTTCTTGTAAATTTACTAAAAATAGTACAAAATTGAAAAAAATGTATAAATGTTAATTTAAATTATTCATATAAAAAATTAAATACATTTTTTAAAAATATTTTTTGAACAACTTCTGAAAAAATGTAATTTGAATTTGAGAATGTTCAAACGAAATTTAAATCATACATTTTATTTAACTTTATTTTCTTGTTTTTTTAATTTTTTCTGAATGAGATCTTTGGACTTGTTGAACTGTGGCAAGATTTCTTGTCATTCTTATATCTTTGTTGATATTTGTTTGAAATAGTTTTGTAAAATACTTGTAAAATGAGATGCGAGTCTCACAGATCACTTTCGTTTCGGTTTATCTCACTCGGCAAGTACAATTAAACCGCGTCACTGCAAAGTTCACGACGTGAACTTTCCCTCTTTGCAAGTCAGATACTGACCTTTCGGCAATTACATTTTTTTCCTGTCAGATATTTCAGATTAAATTCGAATTAAAGTCACCGAATCGAAAATAAAATATCGTTGCGACAGCAAAACACTTTTTCAGCAACTCTTCAACTTCAACACCTCACATTTTCCCGTCACTCTTTTATAACATTTTCTTTCATAAATATATAGTTTCCATAGAATCATCACGGCGATATTGTGGTAATTATTTTTAAATACACTTGCCTTTCCAAACAAGCTTTCGTGTACTTTGACGGAGAAGATTTCCAGTAAATGTTACGACAAATATTCCCTATAAAAATAATTTAAAAAAGGGTCTATGAAAAGTTTTACGTCCAGCATCACGTAGCGTCGTAACTTCCTCGGGACAACAAAGCTGACAAAAAGTGTTTTCTAGGACCTTTCGATCCTCTTCTTAGCAACTTACTCAACGAATGAAAGAAACATATCTTGGAAAAAAGAAACAAAAAAGCGATGCGTTTTATTTACAATTTTCAACTTCATTCATGCTTTTCCCGCGTCTCATTTTGGGCCACTTCTGACACGAAACTTTTTTTTTCTAAAAACTAATTAAGAAAAAAAAAAAAAAGTGAAAAGAAAAACGAAATTACTTTTCCTTTGATTCTTCAGAAGCGTGGTCTTAAATTTTTTTCTACTTCATCCGGGAAAACCGAAAAGGGGAAAAAATCCAGTTAAAAATACAACCGGATGGACAGATCCGACGTATAATCACGACCTAATATAAATTCAAATTATTTGGAAATAGTTCACACCTGCAACGAATTTACATATCTTAATAATACGATAAAATTGCAATACGAATTGACCGAGTTTTGTGATCACCAATTTAATTATGAGATTCGATAAAGCGCTCGTAGATATCTTTAATAGTTACATCGGTTTTCCAGAGCTTTTTTTCTCATTTCCGATCAATCGTGCTAATTGGACGTTCGATGGGAAAAGTAATTGCACTGATAATCAGATTATTTTATGACATTTTTAATAATCATTATCGAAACATGTATCCGCGCACTTCAATACCTATTAACAACACAATAACGATATAATCACTATTAAAATTATCAAAAATACGAACAAAAAAATGAAAAATGTATAACTTTCATCATTTTAAATTGCATAGAAAGTTTGCGGTATGTTTATTGTAAAAAAAATCATTATTTCTACTTAAACGAAAGAGAAACGTGTACATTTTAGTTTTTCTGAACGAAATTATTTCGAGAAGAATATTGAATATTGAATATTGAATTTTTTAAGTATAAATTTTACTGTTTGTTTTGGCAAGAAACTAATTATATATTTGAAGGGGAAAAAAGGAAAAAAATGGATGTCGCAAACTTCCTGCAGACACTGCTATTTGCCACGAAAACGTGTACGAACGTTTAAAGACTTCTTTAAATTTTAAACGCGACATTTGCAATTTCAGGCATTAATCTCTGTCAACATTTTTCGCACTGTACAATTCCATAAACAGATCTAACTAGGCAGTGAATGACGCAAACATTCCAAACATTGTGCGTACGAGTTAATTTGTCCTCGAGACTCGGTGAGATTAAACAAAGCTTCTAACTCACGAGAAGTGCCGGGCAGATAAGAAGCTTCTAACTCGACGAGATGAACGAATGAAAGGTGCCGTGGCGTGTGTGTTTTCGAATTATCTGACGACGGCTTTCACGATGGATTATCAATCTTTTTCGTGGCCAAATAAATCGAGACGCCGAACCCGGCCGGATAAAGTACTTTGCCGGTCAGCTCCGTGAAAAGTCCTTCATTAAACTGATTAGAAAGTGACGTTAATTTGGCGGAATAAAGTGAACGAATGAATGAATAAATAAGGGAATAAATTTATCGTCCGACGATTTACGAATTTTATCGTCTGTGCATAAAACAATTTTCATTTATGGACGCAGTTCGTGCTTACGTAAACGCTTATCGTTTCCCGTAAATTATTCATTTTCATCGACTTTATAAAATTAACGAAAGTTATTATGAAAACTGACATAAATCCGCAAAATGCTTCATTAAACGTGCACAATATCGGAAAGATGGTGTACGAGAGCTTTTTTTTTGTTTCGAGAAAGTTAATTGGATTACGACGTTTGAATTGTCCATTTCCTTCCCGAAAAGAATCCTCGTCTTGATAAAATTTTGTTACTTGAGTTATTTAGTACATACCGCAATGTCGGTAAGTCAGGAGTTGAATGTATAATGGCTATCAACACAATCAATTTCTAAAATGGAAAAAAAGTTGCTTAAACCAAAATTATGCTTACATTTCAACAAAATTAATATACTCTATGTAAAAATTATGCATAAATGTACTAAAATAACTTTCTTTGAAATGAGACTGTGGTAATCTTAAATTTACAGTTGTTCGCATGACTTTAAGACGAAATAAAAACAACTTCCAAGTGCAATAACGACACTCGAAATTGATCTTGGAATGCTTTCGTCTGTCGAAGCGCGCATTCGGAAGTGTCAATTATCAAAGTGCATTTATCTCGAGAGAAAAAAAATTACCGATAAGACGAGCCATCGAGATGAAACGAAAAGAGAAGAGCTGACGTGCAAGACAAAATTGAACACTTTGAACTAAAAATAAAAGAAAGTGTGAGGAGACATTTTGAGTAAAATTTGCACAATTTTAAAACGACCATGAGATACAGTATGATTTGAAATATATGTACGCATATATAAATATACAAATTATATAAAAAAAGTTCCTCTTCTCTCAACGAAAATCCGTTTCAAATTAAAGATTAATCTAATCCGTTTTGAAAAATTAAACGTGGAGTTCTGTTCGTAAGGCTGGTCAGAAACGCGTAGGCATATCATTTAATTTATATAGTAGTAGATAAATTATCATGGCGCGAAAATTTAAAATATAAAATAACATTTCAAAATAAAATGGCTTAGTGTGTTTTAAAAGCACACGTTAAAAGTTATAAAGTTTTTTCAGTGAGTTTTTAATCTGTTTTTTTGTCTTGTAATAATTGTAATAATTGTCGGACATTGCACTCGATCAAGTGGCATACCGCGATTACCTAATCGACCGTTCCTCTCGAATCGAAGCGCGACCCCTGCCCCTGCTCCACCCCTTCCGCCCCCGACGTGGTCTTGCTCCTCGGCTTGGCGTTATTTTTGTTACAGTTCGTATTCCGTTGGCCGGTTCGACGCGTTCAATCGATCCTGACAACGATCGAGCACCGAGACGGGCGCTCGTGTGTCGCGTTCGCTTAAACAAATATAGCCGGCTGAACAATGATACATTGTTTATCAGGCACAATGACGCGAGCCTCGAGGCTACTCTGGCCCGGTTCGCGACGTCTGAATCTCGACCCCGTCGCATTCACAATTAGTTAGCCGTCACAATGGACAAATATTTCATCAGATAGAATTATGTCGTGGGAATAGATTTTTTTCTTATGTATCATGTTTGTACTTGACATTCGCGAATGAATGTTGTTATTAAGTTGATACGTTAGTTAACAAGTGATCATGTCTTCTTGGCATGGAAGTAATAAGTTTGCTTAGTTACCAAAATTAATTTATCATGCTTGCAATCATCATATTGTAAATCGTATGTAAATTGTTGCCGGAACAATATTACTTGCTACCATTAGAAGGTGCACACCACATTTTGCAAAATTTTAAAAAAATTTTTGACGATTGTGCTTATATTGATTCATGTTTTGGTTTTCATTAATAAAAAATTTGGTTACCCTAAACAAACAAAAAAAAATTGATATTCATAAAAATGATTCCAGCAATATGATTATTATTAACAAATTTCCGTATAGCTATACGAACAAGAAGCTTCGTATGTTTGATGATGTACGAGAAAGGAATTCATTTTTTTATATGCGCTAGTAAATCATATACAATCAAGAGAACAACGAAAGAAAAACGAGGACATAAGTCAGTTTAGCAATAAAAACGTAATATGGTCGTAATTATTCTTTCAAAATTAACAGTAGAACAGTTATTTATAAGGTACACTGAGAAAAATAGACTGTTATGTAGACAGTCTGAACTGTTCCGTAAACAGTCTGCGACTGTAAAAAATCACAGTCTACGACTGTACAGTCTTGACTGTTAAAGTAGAGGTTATGTTCTTTTCATTGCAAAAGCGATATAATCGTTATGGCGGCATAACACAATGG